>JAQBSW010003689.1:0-79162 GCA_029291075.1 Eudiplozoon nipponicum
GAACCGTAACTTCGCGATTGAAGTTCACATTATATAGAATAGTTGAATTTCAGCATTGACAGTAAAGTTAATATTATCATTGTCGGTACGAATAGCTAGAGCTCGCTAGAAATTATGGCCGTTTTCACGAGAAAAGTTAAAATGTAAAATTGGCATAATTCAATTCTTAAAAAAACAGATTTTCGTTTTTAAATTTTTATTTTCTTGCATAGGATCATTATATCCAGTTTTTTAATTAATGTCTCACAGTGAAAATACCTCAACAGGCCTTCACAAGGAGAAGAATACGGTAAGTTCTCGTACTTTGATTGTGTATAAGCATTAATTGTTCGAATCTCTTTTTTATTTTTTTATTAAAATTCAAGTTGCTTAATTTATTTAATTCATACTTATAAAACTTTAAAAGATGTTTGAGGGTTTTCCTGTTGACATCATCAAGACTAGTTATATATTGTTTTTTGCGTTGATCTAATATATATACAACTGTGTATTAGGTGTTGCGCACCTTGTAGCAAATTAGTTCATATAAGACAAGAAGTATAAACCAAATGCAGCACGAACGGAAGGTATAATCTCATGTGCATATTCGTTTCGTGCTCATTGGCGACAAATCTGTAGGAGCCGTTATTACGCTCTAAATGCACTATATAATTGGCGGAGTAATGTGGAACAATTGGACAGTAAAATTTTTACGAATGTGTATTCAAGCAGTTTTGGAATTAACATCATATAAAGTTTTGGACAATGTGACTTCAAAACTAACTCACTATACATGATATATACCTAGTCTGGAAAAGTAACCACATTATGGTTGTTGAATCTGTATTTGATACCAAAACTATGTTGGCTGATTTGGTTCATGGTACCAACATTATTGTTTCCTAGTCGATAAAAATACAATGAATTTCAAGGTTGGCTAAAGTTCAACAAAATTGAGAACTATTACAACATTTGAACACCTGTTACCCACAGAAAATCCATTCATTCTGGCCTTCATCGAAATCAGTTGTTGCATTTCGCGGTGGTCATGATATTATTCAATTTCATATATAATAGCTATATAGTGCTTGCTGCGGAGAACTAATAGATATTATTGTGGATTAGGTGTTGCGCATCTATCAACAAATTAGTTATAATGTAACCAAAAGGATAAACTAAAGTCAGCATAAATTAAATTTATAATCTCATCATAGATAGTTTGATTTTGTTAATTCGATCAATCATACAGGCTATGTTCTTCAGAAAAGTGCTCGTTATGTCCCAAAAATGACCGAAATCAACACTGGTCAATCACTCAAAAATAAAGGGAAAATGCGCTCTAATAGATTTTGTATCTGGTTTTAAAAAATAATAGCTTGATCTTCAACACTATCGTGTACTGTATTGTTTCAATGCCAGGATACTTCTTCAATGTCAAATTACCATTACAAGTATTAAAATCGAAAAAGGATTGCTTATAAAGAGAATGGGTCTGGCTTAGATATAGAGACAACACTCAGTAAATAGGCGAACAGTTCCCAATAAGGACAAAATCTGACTATTGGGTGAATTATATGCTTAGTTTATACTGACAAATGTAGATACATAGTGTGTCAGGTATTTATTTCGAGATCGTAATCTTGATTACAGTAATTCGATAGCACATGTTGTTTTTAACGCGTAAAATTTTATTTTAGTTAACTTAATCTCTAACCTGAAGGCCTACAACTTTCTGTAAAAGAAAACTTCATTCGTTAACGTTTATTAGACATTTCTATTCAAATTGATAAAAATCAATGTTTTTATATTATTCTGATTACGGATTTAAATTTTTACGCTTCAGATAAATTTGATTCAAGTTCTATTGAATATACCTGCAAAGTCACCATTTGTACTTGCTACCATTCTGCAGAATCTCGAAAGTGCTCAGTTTATATCCTTGCATGACGTGATTTACAATTTGGCGCAAATTCATATCGTTATAGATCACATTAGTGGAAATGACCAAAAAGCAGTTTCAAACTCCGATTTAATTTTGGCAGCCAATGTAAAAAATGATGAAACCGCTGTTCAAACTGGCTTTTTTATGCCTGAACTGATTCATGTTCTAGTAAAAATCCTAAGTCTTAACTACGAAAAACGTGGCCTGTTACAAATTAAGTCCGATCTTTCTTCTGTGGATGAGTAAGTGATGTATCAGGTTTGTGTTAAGTTATTTATTTGTAATTTAACTTTACCTTTAAATTAATCATTTGTATCGTCGCTTACGAAATGCAAACGTTTTTGCATTTACGTATTGTATTTGGCGTAA
Source organism: Eudiplozoon nipponicum (assembly GCA_029291075.1). Lineage (NCBI taxonomy): Eukaryota > Metazoa > Platyhelminthes > Monogenea > Mazocraeidea > Diplozoidae > Eudiplozoon > Eudiplozoon nipponicum. Next base: position 2,291 of record JAQBSW010003689.1, read on the forward strand.
ATAGTAACAAGTGTGTTTAAAAAAGAAAAAAACTAATAATAAGATCAAGTGTAAGCTCTTTGAAACCAATATTATACCATAAAATAAATGCAAACCTATATCTTGCACACGGTGGGATCTAAAGGAGCCAATTTCAATAAGACATTATTAACCGTTTTTCCTATATTCCGCTAGATCCACATAGTTCGGCCATTCAATTGTCCCTGGGATTAGAGCACTGTATGCCGTGTTCAGGTGACCGATATCGCGAATGGTATAATCTGGCCAAAATATGGCTGATATACCTCTCCTGTTCTTCCATTCTATCACCAGTGTTTCTTCGGTGACCGGGAGAGCAGAATGTGAAATTAGCCTTCTCAAACATTGTTCCAGCCGGCAAAATCGCTGCGATGGTGATTTCATGTTAAAGAACAATCGTATTGAACCGTTTGGCTCGTAAACTTTGCTTTTGGTTAATGCTTCTTAATTGTTTAGCTGTTAATTATTTAAAACAAATTGAGCAAATAAATCGATAAATAATGCTGCCCAGGAGCTATAAGTTATATTGCGTTATTTACCGAGTCTGCGACATGTAGGAAGACCGATATGCTTGACATGAAGGAATTGGACGGTGGATTTCAAAATAATTTGCACAATTTCCGAAAATCAACAGGTATGTAGCTAATACTCTGGAATTTTCGGCAGGAACCGAACCATTTTTCGTTACCAGAGGTCCTAGGCAATCGAAATCATTGGCGACTTGTAGTATGGCGCCATTTAAAACTATCTTTAGTACCGGGTCAGACCGTTAAAGGTAGATATTTCTTGAGCTCTATGAGATCAACAACCAGGTCACAAATAATCTGAACTAGGAGTACTAATTTGATCTCAGCAATATAATTAAACAAAGTGGGAGCAATGACACATCTGTGTCGAACGCCAATCTCAGAGGTTTCAGGAAGACTATTACGTATGTATGATGAAGAGTCATAATAATAGGCTTCGTACAGTCAAATAGTTTTGACCAGGACACCGTAATTTATTAAAACGCATCCTTAAGTTACACACGAGGCTGTATCAAAGGCAGCTGAGTAGGCTAGGAAAACAACAATTGTGAGCCGCTGAGATCGGTGGCGTTACTCAAGTTTGCGTGAAGTGCAAAAAGTTGGTCCGCACAACCAATTCTTCGTCAGAACCGTGCTCGTGTTTGCATAGTTCGCTTCTCGTTCTTTGCCAATGTTAATGAGGATACTAGCAGTGACCAACTCTAATGTAACGCAGGAAACGAATACCATGGTGATTTTCACGAGTGATATTGTCACCCTTTTGGTGGATTGGCACAACTGCACTCGTGTGGGACTAGTTATTTCATCTAGATTTTTTAAATTAGCTTATTATATTTTTCTAAATATCAGTTCAACCTGACTTGAACAAATTCAGGTGAAAGCCGTCGAACCTAGGGGTCCTGCGGTTCCTCATGTGAACACATGTCTTTACCACTATAAAAAATAGTGGGTATTAATCTCGGAACAATTTGGAGGGGACACATTATCGCCAACCAAGCTGTTTACAAAATTGGTAAATTGATGAGTTTTGAGATGTGATCAACAGGTTGCACTTCAGTAACTAATAGCATTCATACTACGTTGGCAGGAAGACTATTAGTCATATGTCCGATTTGAGCATACAATTGATATGCTTCGACGCTGTTTTTAATTTATTTGTGACACCTACTGCGTGGCCTGTGGTAAACTCTGCGAATCTTACGAGCCGTAGTGAGTTTTCATCAGTTTCCAAACATACGCCGTATTATGAAGGTAGTGAAGATAGCAAACGAGTTTCATGCTCTATCATAGGAATACAAGCGATACTTGTTTATGGTTTTACTTAAAACACTCCAAGTGCTATTTAGTACACTATTGGCTGCAGCTACATATAGTCAAGCAAAAGCATAGGCGTGCCCAAAGGAATTCTTCACAGTTGTTTTCGTTTTCAGTGTACGGAAACTTGGACGCAATACGAGCTGTCGTATGGAGAGTAATTCTAATTCTTTTCTATTGGGCAGATGACTGGTCAGGCTGACGAATTGGACCTCTACAACATCCGTGTTACTCTCGTGCATTCTGAGCAGAAGACAACCAACATCTGCTTACCAGAATGTGGCATGTCACCGTCTCATGTGCATGGGTCATATTGCTGCGCCTTGTCTCCTGGAGATACCACGCTTGTGCAGTTCAGCAGCCGTAAAAGTTTGACTAGTGCGCGAGTTAAGCGACCTCATATTCCAAAAACCAATGGATAAACAATTCTTGGCTTTAATCGGCAAATTTCCAAAGGCTTCTGGAAGTCCACCATGCGTCTTTTGGTGTACGGTCTGTTAAGTTACTTAAGGCGTAGCTTCGTCAATCACACTCTACCTAAGTGTTTCTAGTTAGCTAGTTTTATGTTAGATGCAATGGGAGTTGAGAGGGTTATCAGGTACTACCTGACCTCTGATTGGAGGTTTTGAATTAGCATTATCATTTTTATCCCGACGATATTGGTCCGTCCCAATTACGAGAGAGAGAGAGAGAAAATTTATCATCACAATTCACAAAAATAGGGCAAAATAAACCTCTCCACAACACGATTATGGCCAAGCAGGCATTCGGGCAAGGCGAAATCAGCCTACTTTCTTCAACGCACGAACAAGAGATTCTTGCTGTCCAAGTTGTTTTAATGTTCGAACATTAAACGCGCCTACGTTAAAACCTAACCTAGGTTTAATGAATGATCGTCTACTAGAACCCTTTTTGATATTTGGCAACCTGGTATTGGGCTCAGTGTTATGATCTAAACCAGCCATATTCATAGTATCTAAAAGTGTTATTGTTAGATTGAGAAGAGGAAGGGGAAGGAAAGGAAGCAGAATCGGAGATAAAGTTGCCTGCAGTAGCCCGATTTTGCTTATCCACCCTGCGCGGCTCAGCAGATAAGGCGACCTTTTTTATACTGCGCGACGGCCGATGCAGTATGTAATAGTTGTAAGTTGTATATTTCATGGGTATATATATGGACTGTAAAAGAACACTAGGTTGCCAATTCCTATTGATGGTTTGTATTCTCATAGATAGTCTGTCAACCAAGGCTGATGAGCACTATCTGCCCAGATGCCAGTGGACAAAGTTTCCTTCAGCAGCCCTTCACGTCTGGAACGTTTGTTCTCATTCCGTCACTACACATTCAACAAAAAAAGTTACAGCGCAGTTAGACCAAACTCGTGGCTTCACTTGAATCGGGATGATGTCTGTGTCCATTTATGACGTGGCAAGGTTCATGCTACGAATCCCGGGTTGACCAGCTTGAGCCCGCCGGTTGTCAGGCCGGAATTTCTATGGCTACTGGCTTTTGATTCACTGTGGTCCACGAATAGTAACTTTTAATCAATTCGTTTAACAATTCTCTGTGAATTTTATGAATAAAATTTGGACATTTTTCATTACAACATTATGAAGGGTGTAATTTAGTGATCGCAAAATGGGACGTGTATTTCGAAGTACTAATGCGTTAACATGTGCTTTTTCATTTTACATATAAATATTTTAAAATAGACTTTTAATACACAGATTATTGTTTACATAAATGTAGCTTAATCTAAATTTATATAAATTATTGCGTGGTTAGCCGGAACTTAGCTATTCCTACGAACAGCGTTATCGTGCAAGTACCTGTACTAAAGGCATCCGATTGTCCTTGTCCTGAGAATAATTTATGATGATTTAGTCGCTTCTACTGATTTGTCTTGATTTGCCATGCTAATATGCGCTAGGGTGGAAAGTGTTTTAAGGCACTACCTGATTAGTGTCATCACAAATAGTGGGCTCCTTGATGTATTTATTGCTTTTCGAATGAGTCAGTGAAAATGTTTCAATTTTCAACCATATTGGCTCAGGTTCTTCTGTAGTCTACTGTGAGAAAGATCGATCTTAGTTTATTTTTATAAAAAATCCGATGTACGTTTAAATTTTTCTTTTTTATTATGGTTAATTTATCTAAGTTTCTTGTAATTTTATTGTTTGAATATTTTGTCATGTTTCTGTAATCTAATTTTAGATGTTTGTACTCTTCGTTAGATATTCGACAGGCTGATAGGACATTGCCGATTGAAAGCGTAGATATCGAGAATCAACTAAAATTGGCTTGTCTGAACCGTGCGCTCCAATTGACTGGACGTCTTGTTGAATTATATTCTCCAGATAGACTACCTAGTTATGCAATGCAACAAATGTTTGCTCCAGTCCATACTTACCTTTCCGGTGTATTGTCCTTGTCAGGCGATCATTGTCAAGCTTCCTTATGGCCACTTGGTGTGCATCGAACTGCTGAATGTTTGGCTTCTAGGTTGACTGCCTTGATGGACGCCAAGTGTGTGGCCCCGGAGCAAATGCGTATGCTAAATAAGTTGACAGTGCTTGCTCGGGGAGCAGGATTAGGACCGGATGACCGTTTTGAGACGAGTAGACAAAGTACACACGACGGGAAATTCAGCGAATCGATGAATAATGATGGGAACGGAAGCAGTTTACAGGACAAAAGGACATTGCGAGCTCTGGGTCTTATAGAACAGTTGGAGCCGCGATATGACATGAAGTGAGTGTCTTTTGGTTTAGGAGAGTTATTTAATAAACTTGATTAGAGCATAATCAAACATACTTATACATTTAATTAATAATAGTGAGATTTCATTTTATAAAACCGATGCCTAATTGTTACATAACCAAAAAGTATATTAATATTGATATGGGTTTGCTGTAGCAGAATGAAAACTAATTTTTTCTAAGTGGCTGCTGATGGTTTAAATTTAATTTTTCTTACATTGAATTTTCTGCCAATCTCCGCTAACGAGCCCCATATACCCAGAATATCTGCTTTTTCAAACGTCGACCAGTTTCCTGTGGTATCCAAAATAAGCTCCGCTTCTGGCATGCTTGCTCAGTTTGTTTACACAGTTTTAATGAAAAGCGAAGTTGATTATTTGCAAGTATGTATTAGGTTTTGCGAACCTAGTAACAAATTAGTTCAGTTGTGACCAGAAGGATAAGCCAAAGGCAGCATGAACGGAAAGTATAATCTCATGCACATTCGTTTCGTGCTTACTGGCGACTCATCAGTAGGAGCAGGTATTACGCCCTTTAACCACTATATATTCGGTAGAAGAATGTGGAATAATAGGACGGTACAATCTCCTATATATATTCGGTAGAAGAATGTGGAATAATAGGACGGTACAATCTCCTATATATATTCGGTAGAAGAATGTGGAATAATAGGACGGTAAAATCTCCTATATATATTCGGTAGAAGAATGTGGAATAATAGGACGGTACAATCTCCTATATATTCGGTAGAAGAATGTGGAATAATAGTGGTTAAAGGGCGTAATACCGGCTCCTACTGATGAGTCGCCAGTAAGCACGAAACGAATGTGCATGAGATTATACTTTCCGTTCATGCTGCCTTTGGTTTATCCTTCTGGTCACAACTGAACTAATTTGTTACTAGGTTCGCAAAACCTAATACATACTTGCATATATATTAGTTCTTCGCAACAAACAGTATTTAACTGTAAAAGTTGATTATTTGCTTGAAATAGGGTAGTTTTGATCGAAATTAAGGTGACATTTTTTTGTTATTTCTATATTTTAAAATACGTTTTAGAAAAAGCGATTTTCATAAAATCTTAGTTAGCTATCCCATTTTAAATGTTAACATTGTAACAAATATGGCAGCAGTCAGCTTTAGCGCAGTCGCTGAATAAATTAGAAATTTATATATTTAGCCTACCCAAGCAAAGATTAAGGACCCTAATGTATAAAGATATTCTCTATCTACACACTATTGACTTAAATTTTCTGGTATCAAAGAGTCTTCTCAAGCCTGATAGGCTTTTTAATATGAATTGGTCTATTTAAATAGCCGATTTGAACTCAGTTCAAGGCGTCTGCTATAACGACTGCCAAAGAATGAGTAAACATTGTCGTTTTGTTATATCTATACAGGCTATCTACGAATGCAATATATCCAGTGTGAACGTTTGTCTACGCTGAACGATGTTCTATTGTCGAAAGGAAGATTAGTACATATTAAGTGCTGTTTATGGTCGTCATAAATGCGGATATCGTAGCTTAAATGATGCGGAATTCTATTTTATCGTCATGTTCATTTTATGCCTTATGTGTACAAAACACAGACTACTCGTGCAGCACAAGCTTCATGTGTTGCCTTCACTTAGGATCTTATTTTACGGACAACTATGGAGTTAGATTATGTGTACGAAGACTCGTACCAAACACTCTTTCGTTATAAGTATGCGCTCAAATTTATCGGAAGATTATTTATGAATAAGCCTCGAATTGTTGTTAATACATTCGAGCAGTCTTCTTCCAAGGATGAATATGTTGAATATTTAAAATTGAAATAAGTTCACGTCACGCACAAAATTCGAATATGTTATTGATGAAAGTAAGATCTACCATGCAAAACTCGGTTATTTCTGTATGTGACAATATTTTCTCATTTGGTTTCTTAAGAGCATGTAAAGATCTTCATGCCTTAATTCCTGCTAGTTTATTTTAGAATAATATTAAAAGGTATATTAATAATAGTAATAAAACTATCTGAAGGCTTGTCTAAAATCCTTTTTGATATAGAACAACACACCAGGTCATCTCACACTTATACATGTATTAAAACTTGAAAGTCAGTCTTAACTTTAAAACTTGTCATAGGTGCACGTTCGGATGATCTGCTACTTACCGTATTAAGGATGCTAATGACAATTTATTGGGGGGTGAACACGGGTTTTCGTATTATATGGAATTAAGGGATCGTACTGTTTTCTCACGGGATATCACAATTATTACCATTCGCACATTAGCGATCGTAATTCGTACGCTAGTCATCTTGGTATAATCTTGATTTCATTCATGTGCAGGCTATCCTCTTCGATTATCGTAGATTCTCAGAACTTCACGTGAATCACACAAAATCCGCCCTTTTCGAGTTTGACGCTGTATTTGATTGGCAAAAAATGTCTAATTTTGGTCGCGTCAGTTTCTAAATGCATTTGTGTACTATCTGCCTGTCATGTTCTCTATTTTAAACAATTTTGTTATACATGCTAATTGGAGCTGTAATCTTTAATAAATTCATGATTGTGGCATCGAGTATAGGAGCATTTCATTTATCTAGAGGGATCCACGTTCTCACCATAGTTGTTGGTTAGAAATCCCGCGTGACATTGAATCGAATCGTGCACAGTCGCAAACTTGTTGAATGTTTTTAGTAAGGTAATTTTATTTGTCTTGTCTTTTGTTGACTGTGTTAGCTGAAAGGTTTTGTTTTGTTTGTGCATTGATGCTCTAAAAATCGCAAGGATGCTGTTTTCTGCGTCACCTTATCTTGCAGTTTATTAAAATAATTTAATGATTAACACGAAAAGTGATAACTGATATTGATAAAGGCCATAATGCATTGAGTTTCTGGAATAACAGATGTTCAAAAGTATTTGTAATTATCAATTTTGGTGAAATTTAGCATATATTGAAATCCTTTGTGCTGGTACCATTAATCGATTGGACAACTATAATATTGGTACTGTGTACCTATTCGGCAACCATAGTAAGTATTCCATTCACATGCTCGGTATATATATATATATATATATATATATATATATATATATATATATATATCTTATGTATAGTGAGTTGGCTTAATGTTGCTTTGTCGAATACTATATGAAGTTAGCTTTACCACTGCAGGTTTTACGCATTCGTGTAGTTGGTTGTACCGTCCATTTGTGACCAATTCTTCTCCAAAATATGTAGTGGGTATATTATATATAGATTATACCTGTTCATGCTGAATTTGGTTTATCCTTCTGGTCCTATTTGAACTAATTTGTTATTAAGTACGCAACACCTGATATGCAATTTCATATATATTATTTTTCTGCAGCAAGCAATATCTACCAATTACTTCAATGATTGTTTCACAATTATAAGTTATTTAGATTTATTGACGGTAATCACGTACTTGATCGTGGCTTGCGTGAGCAGAAATAATTTTACTGTTGACTATACGGTTGATTACATCACGATGTTTCTAGAATTTTCAAGGGTTTTGAGGCATGAATAAAACATAATTTTTAAATTTCCTGTGAGTAATTAAATTTTGTTGCACCTCACACAGCTCTGTCATCGTTTAATTTTGAATGATAAACTCTCTTGCGCAGTGCTGTCCTTCTTGTTGTGGATTTGACCGCATTTATCTTGTGCGGGACAATAGATAGCACTCTTAGGTCGGTAAAATCTTGAATTTTGATCGTTTTCAAGAGCTCTGCTTATTGGCTTCGATTGATGGGTTCTCACTTTTCCGTTCTTTTTTGTGCTTTCAATCAGCTGATGGAAAGCTCAAAAAAGAAGGGACAAGTGAGAACCCATCAATCGAAGCCAATAAGCAGAGCACTTGAAAATGATCAAAATTCAAGATTTTATCGTTTAATTTTATTTTGCGGGACAATTGATAGCACTCGTAGGTCGGTTAAATCTTTATTTAGTATTGATTTATGGGTTCTCACTTGCCTGATACGGATTTTACGATTTTTCGTAATTGTTGTGGCTTCATTTCTAGTCCCATCTTCATATTGCAATAATCCTCAAATTCCCGATTTATCTACTCTCATCCTGTGTGCAATAGTTATAGAGAGAAAGAGGTTATTTAACCTGTTGAAAGAATGTAGTATTATTGAATCGTTCGGACATTGCGGAATACTAAGTCTACACTTAAAAATTGTATATCAACCAAACACACACTCAGATCCTGTATTTCCATTTAAATGTGTCCAAACCCTATAAATATATATGTATATATAAAATTACCTGTAAGAAACTAAGTGGATTCATAAATTTCAACCTGGGTACATACTTTATCATTAATAAGTATATTTATTTAGAATTACATTGTTATATTTAATTATACCCACGTCTCATATGTAAATACACATTCACATATACGTATTCACACTATATCCTATTCATATGTAGATAATCATATAAGAAACCATGTGGATTTTTCTCACATTTTTATAATTATATATATACGTGTATAGGCGATATACAACATGCATATCATATAAGCAACCATGCGAGTACCTCAATGGATAACTTGTATCAGTAAAAACACATTTGTTAATATTTAAGTTATCAATAATATCTCCTACATGAACAATTCAATGAATTTCTGCGTTCAATTAATCTCCTCACCATGTAGGTTTAAAATTCTTTTGGCTTCTGTCGGTAATTTTCTTTCTACCGTGCTTTGCTATCTTTACTATAATATCGTTTGTAAGTCTGCTTGTGAATCATGCCTTTTTTCACTAATACTGACTCCGAAATTGCTGCAACGATTGTACAGTAATTTTGTTAGCGAACATTTTTCAACGAGTAGAATGAGAGAGGCTACTTCGCCTTCTCATTTTTAATCACCGTATTTATTTAAAAAATAAATTTTCTTGAATTGTATGAATTATATTTCTTATCCATAGAATTATTTAAATTTCACCGCTCAATACTTCTGTTGAGAGAGGCACGTTTGTATTGGTTTTTAGTTCTTTGAGGCATTTCAACCCCTCCTTTATTTTGCTTTTCTATCTTTATTTTCGTGGATTCTGGAAGTCCTTCCTTGTGAATTATGCTTTTTAGCAATACTGACTCAGAAATTGCTGTAGCGATTTACGAGTAATGCTGTTAACCAGCATTTTTCAATGAGAACATCGGCAGTGGGTTCTTTGACTTTTAAATTTTAGAAACCTTCCTTAAATTACACGACCACCTTTCTTGAAAGCTAGCAGTAATATTTCCTATTTTAAACCTTTGTTTGATTTCTGGGCTCTATTCATCTCTTGTTCTTGCTCGTGTATACAGATTTTGGCTTCCGTCAGCAATTTCGTTTGTATTGCTTTCCAACAAGCACTGTATCTTTCTTTTGCATTTTATTTTTGAGGGGTTTGGGGGTCTCTGCTTGTGAATCATTCTTGTTTCACCAATACTGACTCCGAAATTGCTGCAACGATTTAACAGCAATTTTGTTAGCGAAAATTTGACAATGATTTGAATGACAGCGGCTACTTCGACCGTTGCTTTTTTAAGCGCTGCCTTTGAGTAAAAAATCTATGTTTTTGATTTTTCTCTATTATATTTCTTCCTCGTAGGTTTATTTAAAATTCACTGCTCTATTATTATATTGGGAGAGGCACTTTTGTATTAATTTATAGTTCTGTGAGGCATTTTGTTTGTAATGGTTTCTAACCCGTCGTTTATTTTGCTGTCCTATCTTTATTTTGGCAGATTCTGGAGGTCTTTTCTTGTGAATTATGCTTTTTTGAACAATAATGACTCAGAAATTGCTGTAACGATATACCAGTAATATTCTTAAGGAGCATTTTAAAATGAGAAGTTTGGCAGTGGGTTATTTGATTTTTTATTTTTTAGAAAACTTCAATAAGTTACACGACCAGATTTCTTGGAGTTAGCTCTATTATTTCCTGCATTAAACCTGCGTTTTATTTCTGAGCTCTATTCATCTCTTGTTCTTGCTCGTGTATACAGATTTTGGCTTCGTCAGCAATTTCGTTTGTATTGGTTTCCAACAAGCACTTTTTATTTTTGAGAGGTTTGGGAGTCTCTGCTTGTGAATCATTCTTGTTTCACCAATACTGACTCCGAAATTGCCTCAACGATTTAACAGTAATTTTGTTAGCGAACATTTTTCATCGAGTAGAATGAGAGAGGCTACTTCGCCTTCTCATTTTTAATCACCGTATTTATTTAAAAAATAAATTTTCTTGACTTGTATGAATTATATTTCCTATCCATGGAATTATTTAAATTTCACCGCTCAATACTTCTCTTGAGAGAGGCACGTTTGTATTGGTTTTTAGTTCTTTGAGGCATTTAGTTCGTAATGGTTTTCAACCCCTCCTTTATTTTGCTTTTCTATCTTTATTTTGCTAGATTCTGGAAGACCTTTCTTGTGAATTATGCTTTTTTCAGCAATACTGACTCAGAAATTGTTGTAGCGATTTACTAGTAATACTGTTAACCAGCATTTTTCTATGAGAACATCGGCAGTGGGTTCTTTGACTTTTCAATTTTTGAAACCTTCCTTAAATTGCACGACCACCTTTCATGGAAGTTAGCAGTAATATTTTCTACTTTAAACCTTCGTTTGATTTCTGGGCTCTATTCATCACTTCTTCTTGCTCGTGTATACAGATTTTGGCTTCTGTCAGCAATTTTGTATGTATTGTTTTTTAACTCGCCGTGTATCACCCTTTTCCATTCGATTTTTTAAGGGTTTTGGGAGTCTCTGCTTGTGAATCATTCTTGTTTCACCAATACTGACTCCGAAATTGCTGCAACGATTTAACAGCAATTTTGTTAGCGAAAATTTGACAATGATTTGAATGACAGCGGCTACTTCGACCGTTGCTTTTTTAAGCGCTGCCTTTGAGTAAAAAATCTATGTTTTTGATTTTTCTCTATTATATTTCTTCCTCGTAGGTTTATTTAAAATTCACTGCTCTATTATTATATTGGGAGAGGCACTTTTGTATTAATTTATAGTTCTGTGAGGCATTTTGTTTGTAATGGTTTCTAACCCGTCGTTTATTTTGCTGTCCTATCTTTATTTTGGCAGATTCTGGAGGTCTTTTCTTGTTAATTATGCTTTTTTGAAAAATAATGACTCAGAAATTGCTGTAACTATATACCAGTAATATTCTTAAGGAGCATTTTAAAATGAGAAGTTTGGCAGTGGGTTATTTGATTTTTTATTTTTTAGAATACTTCAATAAGTTACACGACCAGATTTCTTGGAGTTAGCTCTATTATTTCCTGCATTAAACCTGCGTTTTATTTCTGAGCTCTATTCATCTCTTGTTCTTGCTCGTGTATACAGATTTTGGCTTCGTCAGCAATTTCGTTTGTATTGGTTTCCAACAAGCACTTTTTATTTTTGAGAGGTTTGGGAGTCTCTGCTTGTGAATCATTCTTGTTTCACCAATACTGACTCCGAAATTGCCTCAACGATTTAACAGTAATTTTGTTAGCGAACATTTTTCATCGAGTAGAATGAGAGAGGCTACTTCGCCTTCTCATTTTTAATCACCGTATTTATTTAAAAAATAAATTTTCTTGACTTGTATGAATTATATTTCCTATCCATGGAATTATTTAAATTTCACCGCTCAATACTTCTCTTGAGAGAGGCACGTTTGTATTGGTTTTTAGTTCTTTGAGGCATTTAGTTCGTAATGGTTTTCAACCCCTCCTTTATTTTGCTTTTCTATCTTTATTTTGCTAGATTCTGGAAGACCTTTCTTGTGAATTATGCTTTTTTCAGCAATACTGACTCAGAAATTGTGGTAGCGATTTACTAGCAATACTGTTAACCAGCATTTTTCTATGAGAACATCGGCAGTGGGTTCTTTGACTTTTCAATTTTTGAAATCTTCCTTAAATTGCACGACCACCTTTCATGGAAGTTAGCTGTAATATTTTCTACTTTAAACCTTCGTTTGATTTCTGGGCTCTATTCATCACTTCTTCTTGGTCGTGTATACAGATTTTGGCTTCTGTCAGCAATTTTGTATGTATTGTTTTTTAACTCGCCGTGTATCACCCTTTTCCATTCGATTTTTTAAGGGTTTTGGGAGTCTCTGCTTGTGAATCATTCTTGTTTCACCAATACTGACTCCGAAATTGCTGCAACGATTTAACAGCAATTTTGTTAGCGAAAATTTGACAATGATTTGAATGACAGCGGCTACTTCGATCGTTGCTTTTTTAAGCGCTGCCTTTGAGTAAAAAATCTATGTTTTTGATTTTTCTCTATTATATTTCTTCCTCGTAGGTTTATTTAAAATTCACTGCTCTATTATTATATTGGGAGAGGCACTTTTGTATTAATTTATAGTTCTGTGAGGCATTTTGTTTGTAATGGTTTCTAACCCGTCGTTTATTTTGCTGTCCTATCTTTATTTTGGCAGATTCTGGAGGTCTTTTCTTGTGAATTATGCTTTTTTGAAAAATAATGACTCAGAAATTGCTGTAACTATATACCAGTAATATTCTTAAGGAGCATTTTAAAATGAGAAGTTTGGCAGTGGGTTATTTGATTTTTTATTTTTAGAAAACTTCAATAAGTTACACGACCAGATTTCTTGGAGTTAGCTCTATTATTTCCTGCATTAAACCTGCGTTTTATTTCTGAGCTCTATTCATCTCTTGTTCTTGCTCGTGTATACAGATTTTGGCTTCGTCAGCAATTTCGTTTGTATTGGTTTCCAACAAGCACTTTTTATTTTTGAGAGGTTTGGGAGTCTCTGCTTGTGAATCATTCTTGTTTCACCAATACTGACTCCGAAATTGCCTCAACGATTTAACAGTAATTTTGTTAGCGAACATTTTTCATCGAGTAGAATGAGAGAGGCTACTTCGCCTTCTCATTTTTAATCATCGTATTTATTTAAAAAATAAATTTTCTTGACTTGTATGAATTATATTTCCTATCCATGGAATTATTTAAATTTCACCGCTCAATACTTCTCTTGAGAGAGGCACGTTTGTATTGGTTTTTAGTTCTTTGAGGCATTTAGTTCGTAATGGTTTTCAACCCCTCCTTTATTTTGCTTTTCTATCTTTATTTTGCTAGATTCTGGAAGACCTTTCTTGTGAATTATGCTTTTTTCAGCAAAACTGACTCAGAAATTATTGTAGCGATTTACTAGTAATACTGTTAACCAGCATTTTCTATGAGAACATCGGCAGTGGGTTCTTTGACTTTTCAATTTTTGAAACCTTCCTTAAATTGCACGACCACCTGTCATGGAAGTTAGCAGTAATATTTCCTACTTTGAACGTTCGTTTGATTTCTGGGCTCTATTCATCACTTCTTCTTGGTCGTGTATACAGATTTTGGCTTCTGTCAGCAATTTTGTATGTATTGTTTTTTAACTCGCCGTGTATCAGCCTTTTCCATTCGATTTTTGAGGATTTTGGGAGTCTCTGCTTGTGAATCATTCTTGTTTCACCAATACTGACTCCGAAATTGCTGCAACGATTTAACAGCAATTTTGTTAGCGAAAATTTGACAATGATTTGAATGACAGCGGCTACTTCGATCGTTGCTTTTTTAAGCGCTGCCTTTGAGTAAAAAATCTATGTTTTTGATTTTTCTCTATTATATTTCTTCCTCGTAGGTTTATTTGAAATTCACTGCTCTATTATTATGTTGGGAGAGGCACGTTTGTATTAATTTATAGTTCTGTGAGGCATTTTGTTTGTAATGGTTTCTAACCCGTCGTTTATTTGCTGTCCTATCTTTATTTTGGCAGATTCTGGAGGTCTTTTCTTGTGAATTATGCTTTTTTGAACAATAATGACTCAGAAATTGCTGTAACGATATGCCAGTAATATTCTTAAGGAGCATTTTAAAATGAGAAGTTTGACAGTGGGTTATTTGATTTTTTATTTTTAGAAAACTTCCATAAGTTACACAACCATATTTCTTGGAGTTAGCTGTATTATTTCCTGCATTAAACCTGCGTTTTATTTCTGGGCACTATTCATCTCTTGTTCTTGCTTGTGTATACAGATTTTGGCTTCCGTCAGCAATTTCGTTTGTATTGCTTTCCAACAAGCACTGTATCTTTCTTTTGCATTTTATTTTTGAGGGGTTTGGGGGTCTCTGCTTGTGAATCATTCTTGTTTCACCAATACTGACTCCGAAATTGCTGCAACGATTTAACAGTAATTTGTTAGCGTACATTTTTCAACGAATAGAATGAGAGAGGTTACTTCGCCTTCTCATTTTTAATCACCGTATTTATTTAAAAAATAAATTTTCTTGACTTGTATGAATTATATTTCCTATCCATGGAATTATTTAAATTTCACCGCTCAATACTTCTTGGAAGTTAGCAGTAATATTTTATTTATTAATTCGTTTCATTTCTGGGCTCTATTAATCTTTTGTGTTTGCTCGTGTATACAGATTTTGGCTTCTGTCTACACGCCGTGTATCACTCTTGCATTTTATTTTTGAGGCGTTTGGGCGTCTCTGCTTGTGAATCATTCTTGTTTTATCAATGCACTCTCGGCAATTGCTGTAACAATTTACGGGTAATTTTGTTGGCGAATATTTGACAATGAGTAGAATGATAGTGGTTACTTCGACGGATTTTTTAAACCTCTGCCTTAAATTTTTAATTCAATTTCTTCTCTTTTTATTTCTTATTCATAGATGTATTTCAAATTCACCGATCTATTATTTTCTTGAGAGAGGCTCGTTTGTATTGCTTTTTAGTTCTGTGAGGCATTTTGTTTGTAATCGTTTTAAACCTCTCGTTTATTATGCTTTCCTATCTTTATTTTAGTGGATTCTGGATGTCTTGTGAATTATGCTTTTTCACCAATTTAGACTCAGAAATTGCTGTATCGATTTACGAGTAATATTGTTAACGAGCATTTTACAATGAGAAGATTGGTAGTGGGTTTTTTTTTATTTTTGATTTTTACAGCGAATCCTTAAATTGCGCGAAGAAGTTAATTCGTAGTTATCATTGTAATTTAAAAAAAAACAATATTCTTTATAATTGGTTCTCATTCTCACCTCTTCGGACATATTGCCTAAGTTGTTGTTAAAGCCCCCAAGATATGTAAACCTGTCGACTATGTCTAGATCTGCATTCTACAGTCGCAGCCTTGGAGTGAGTGGTGGGTGATCCTGTAAAACTATCTTATATTTATAGGGTGCCAATTACATACCGAGAGACGAGACGTCTACTAATCTATTCAAGGTGGTCTGGGCAGCATGTCGAATAATAGTACGATATCTTCAGCATGGTCGAGATCGAATTGTTTACCGCTCGGGAGAACTTCAACACCTGCATCCTAAATGTGTGGTAGAGTGTTGTTCATAATAGCATCGATTACAAGATTAAACAAAATGGGGAAATTGAATAACCTTGTTGAACACCACTGCTGGTTGTTAAGTTATGCGTTAATTCGTTGTAGACCTTAACGCAACCAGAAGTATAACATTAACAAATTTTGTGGGTACACCGCTTTTCGACAAGATATTGAATAAAACTTTGCGATCTACCGAATCAAATGCACACTTAAAGTCTAGAAATACGGTTATTGTTGGACGGTGATATACATGTCTCTGTTCAAGTACGTAAAAATATTATCTATACCACCTCGTCCTGAGCAGAATCCGGCCTGTTCTTCTTCGCTAAGATGACGTGGGATAATAGAAACCAATAACCTAGACACCAACGGAGTGAAGCTTATACAACAATGGTTATCACGAATTTTGATTGTCTTTTTGAGGAAAGAAATGATGGTGGTACGATTTCTTCATTCCATATAGTATGAAAAGGCTTGGTCAACACTGCCAAAATTATATCACCACCATCCTTAAAAAATCCCGGAAGCAAATCATCGGGGACGTTTAAGAAATAGGAATACATCGTGTAATTCGAGACTAACATTCCACACTGTCGATGCAGGCATGCTTTCGGGAATCGGAACTGACGCGGCTGCCAAAGAAAATTGATCTTTGAAGTTTCAGCCCACCCATTAGTTATTAAATGGTTGTTACTATCTTTTATAGTTTCACTAACTTTTAATTTTCCCGAACCTGTTGCGCGAATAAGTTTGAACAAAAAGCGACTATTACCTGACGCTAACGCTTCTTTCATTTCTTCAGGTTTTCTGGTTCAAAAGTTTTCGAGATCGACTTTTAGACTGCACTTAAGTTAGCGTCTTATATTGCGACGAGTATTATTATGAGCCGAGCAGGTGAATTTGTCTCCTTGTATGGAGTATCTGCATAGATTTTACAGAGCCAATGATTATTTATACGGAGCCTACAATGCAACATACAGTAGTAACCGCATTGTGCATAGTGGAACTTACCTTGGACCAAAGTAAATTTGGATTTTCGCCATCAAGATCAGTTAGCTTAGACTTAAGAATATCTTCATATATTTTTGTCGGAGGGACCGTTCGAGTTTGCGTAAATCAATTTGGGGTTTATTCTTATTTATATTCCCGGAAAATATCATTGCAAATCTACAACGGATAAGTGCATGATCCGAGTCAGCATAAATGTTCCAAAACGAACGACAATCCTGGATACAACCATGTCATCTATAACTAATTGCTACATATTCTATTTGAGTCCACCATTGTCCGGGTGCAGGTGGATTTCATGTAGCGCAACGCCTAAACATACGTCTGAAATTAGTAATACTTAAATATCTATGTTCCGCGCAGCTACACAAAAGCCGTTCACCATTATCGTTGCGCGTCGGGCTTAAAGTGTATCTTCCACCTAAATTAAATTCTGCGTTACTTAAGCGCCCAACTTGTTCATTCATGTCACCCATAACCAGGACTATATCTCAACTTCGTGCTCTACTTAGTAAGGAGCTTAGTTCGGAGTAAAAAGCGTTCTTGCTTTCGTCTTTGCTGCAATCGGTAGGAAAATATGCAGATACACCGAAGAGGCAACGTTGATAACGGTTTTTCATTGATTTTAGTATATGTATTTAAACGTGCCGCACACAGGCGATTATTGAAAGGGATCCAATCAATTAATCAAGCTTCAGTTCGTGCGCTAAGGACAATACCAATGCCCCATTTACCGGCTTGAGAAAACTCCGTGGAACCAGATGTTCTAAGCCAATAACGCGTAGATAGGGATGGTGCAACCAGGTCTGTAATACACGTAGGACCCTTTATGCTGGTTTCAGATACGCAACGTACTATTGACTACGCTGTTGAAGCCATGTTTGACTTATTTGAAAAGTGGTCGCTAAATTTATGATTATTTCACCAATAATAATTCCAAAATTTATGTATGAGATTTTTAAGAGGATTGTTAAAGACATGTGGCGATAAAAAGAGTGACTAATTGTTTTTCACTTGATTTTTAAAGGCTTCCTTAAACTGAGCAACCGATTGTGTGTGATCTTATCGGTTATATCTCTCCACATTCTTACTCTTTTCACCATGACATGGTTTTTTATTCTTATTTAAATGGGGTTCGTGGAGTTCGCTATTGAGTCATGCTGGTTCCACCATTAATGAGTCAGAAATTGCTGTTGGAATTTTCTGTGAAGTTAATTTGCGAACATGTGCCTACGAAACGACTAACTTTGTTCAACATTCACTTTTTATTTTTACTGTGTTTTTCTCAAAGAGAGGTAAGTTTTATGTAAAAATATAATTTATATTTCTGTGCTAAATTAATTTTTTCATGGTTTTCGTCTATTTGCCTTTGGCATGTCTCAGAAGATATTTGAGTTTTGGTTTCAACTACGTCCTTGATTATCATTTTGGCTTGGCCCTTTTTAAAGTGTTATGTGAAATTTATCGATATTCGAGTTTTTCATTGATTAACTAGTTGTAAGTTGTGCATTTTGTTTGGGGATTTGACGAACTTGTTTTTTTAGGTATTTATATTTTTTTGTTACAGAGAACTAATTTATATAACAGTTAAATATTGTTTCTTGCGGAGAACTTATATATATGCAAGTATGTATTAGGTGTTGCGAACCTAGTAACACATTAGTTCAGCTGTGACCAGAAGGATAAACCAAAGGCAGCATGAACGGAAAGTATAATCTCATGCACATTCGTTTCGTGCATACTGGCGACTCATCAGTAGGAGCCGGTATTACGCCCTTTAATCACCATATATTTGGGTGAGGAATGTGGGATAATAGGACTATATAATCTCCTTGACAAATGTGTAAACCTGTAGTAGAGTAGCTTACGATGTTGGCTATTTCTATTTATGTAACTCGAGGGAATTACTTTATCTGCGTTTTGACTAACGCAGTTTCTGTTCCAGTAGTTTTATTTCTTTATCACAGTACTTCGGCTGCCTTCTTCGGTTGTTCCATCCTCACCAGTTTTACAAAACAAAAAAATGAAGGCTTGCAAAGCCATACAAAAGCCATAAGTAACTGGTGTTTAAACGCCAGATAACCATAAATGCAAAAAAATAAAGACAAAAATAATAATTTAGACGCAAATTATTAGTGAGATTTATGAGAAAGAGAGAGATAGATAGATAGCGAGAGATAGAGAGAGAGAGGGAGAGAGAAAGAGAGCATACTTGAGGCTGTATTGTAGTTCATTCATTCATTCAGATAACCATAAATTTGTATTTATCTCACCTTAGCACACTTGATTAAAATAATTAAATCACAATCCGTATGGTCATTGATTTCTTGATTTACTTTATTTTATAAATGTGCAATAAAATGTATATGAGGTCACTAGGGAGGAGAGCCACATTTATGATTTGCATGAAGCTGTATGTTTATCGCGATATCCTTCTCGTTAGTTTGACACTTATCTTTAATTGTGACCATGGCTAGTGGGAACACGACAGTGCGTGTGACTAATGTTTGCTTCACTGTTTTGCGACAAGTTAATACCTGTTAAACAATAGGTATAAGTTTACGTAGGTAGAGCAATAACTGAATTTGCAAATACAAGAATAATAATAGTAAACGCTTTCACTAATGTGACGATCGTTGATGTTGAATCAAATGTTTTCACTTTTCAGATTTGATGCACGTCGACCAAAGAAGGAGAATATTACAAAAGTTCTCCAAAAGCGAATAAACCAAGAGAAGAGAAGCGTTAACAGGGAGTATCGTAAAGAATCGCAAATTATCGCAGATGCTCAGTTCAAAGCCACAAAAGCGGAGTAAGTGCTTCTTTATCGATTTACCTTAACACCAACTATGAGTCTTCTTCCTGTAGATGCATCAATCAACCAGTAGACTTACAGAATCAGCTTGTAATGTTGTAAAATTTTGTGATGCCATAACTGTATCACTACGTCAGATTTTTAACACATGCAAATATGTATCAATATAGTTTTTCATATGCACATCCATATATGCATTCGTCAGTACACGCATATAAATGCACATAAACCTACATTAGTCTCTCGCACAGTAAACTTCGGTGGAGCCAAGATCGTCCAAAGACCATCTAGGTTCTGAGACGGCCTATTGTGCGCCTGATGGCTAATGTTATGCTATGCTAGTAAGGGGGTAGCATCGCAAGTCGCCTGCCCCACTTAGGATTCATTGCATTGTAGCCTGAAAAATAATAAAAACGATAATTAGAGTCGATAGGAGAGCTAATTTTATTCGTTTTATGCCCCAGGAACGATTAGCTAGAACCTGCTGGTCTATAAGCGAATCATTTTTCTTGACGCAAAACAACATTTCTACATTACCATTTTCTTGTGGTGCGACACAAGCTGTTTGCATCCATTGCCCACCTGATTAAACCATATATTCCGACTCTTTAAATCAAGTTTGCGAGCTTGAAGTAAACACCAATCCCATTGTATTTAACCAGTCGTCGAACAACATAACAAAACTACCGCCAACCGCAACGCACTGACGCGTTTCGACCTTCCTTGATCATCATCAGAGTACGACGGCAAACTGACTATCGAGGATCAAACCGCATTGAATATACTTTACTTTACTGCGGCTGACTCCTTTTAGAGGATAAGCCGGCTCCATTTCATGGAGTTTCTTGGGAATTTGGTACAAGTGGTGTCCCCTCACCACTCGGCTTTTTGATCGAGGACGCACCTCTAGCCTTTGCACATCCAAGCGCAGTCTGCAAGGCAGCAGTAAGTTGCATGGTTGCCGGTGGCTGTTGAGAGCTCATTCGCCATTCGGAAGTACGGGGTACTGTCCAGGAGTCCATGGAATCCTGTGGCTGTTGTCCCCTTTTGTGGCGGGGAACACACGCCGCGTCATGGTGCCGTCGTCGGGCTCATGTGGTATTTTATAGGAGATCCGATTGCCGGTCGGAAATCCACCACGCCCTGGTGACACCACCGCCATAGCCCCGTTAGCCCATGTACGATCGGCCATCGAAACATGGTTGACACCGTCGTACCACGTTGAGGAGTGGATGGTCTTTACGACGGGCATTAAATATATATGGAAATCAAATTTAGATAGGCAGCTCTCACCTCTAGCAGTCTCGCATACATTGAACTTGACTGGAAATGTCGGCTGCACAATTTCTATGCAGTCACGAACATTAACTGTTTGTAGCTTTCGCCCACATATACATATATAGGCAATACAATTTAACAATAATTGATTGCGCGGGTGGTGGTAACAATTCTTTAAATCAAGTTTGCGAGCTTGAAGTAAACACCAATCCCATTGTATTTAACCAGTCGTCGAACAACATAACAAAACTACCGCCAGCTGCAACGCACTGACGCGTTTCGACCTTCCATGATCATCATCAGAGTACGACGGCAAACTGACTATCAAGGATCAAACCGCATTGAATATATATGGAAATCAAATTTAGATATGCGGCTCTCACCTCTAGCAGTCTCGCATACATTGAACTTGACTGGAAATGTCGGCTGCACAATTTCTATGCAGTCACGAACATTAACTGTTTGTAGCTTTCGCCCCATATACATATATAGGCAATACAATTTTACAATAATTGATTGCGCGGGTGGTGGTAATATATTTCGACTTCCTCTTTCTCAATGAGAAGCATATCACGCAAAAACTTCAGAAAGAAGAGGTCGAAATATCTGGTATAATCAGGTGGACAGTGGATGCAAACACCTTGTGTCGCACCACATGGAAATGGTCATTAATCTATTCCCTGCCGTACATGTTTCTTTCCAAAAATGTCTACATGTCTGCATAAACTATTCAAATCCGCTAAATTGAAGGAGAATTAGTGAAAGCAAAAGCAAGTCTACTGCGCTTTTTTGAAGAAACTCAGGAATCGTTAGTCTTCTTATTGGCTGCTTTAACACAAGCACAATCTACAACAAATGTTGAGCCACCAATTTATAAGTAGTAATAAGCGAGGTTAATTAAAAGCATCAGTATTGCGTGATCTTATCGATATAATATGCAAATATAAAATACTACCATCAAACGTGTCATGATTTTAGTAACAGTGTCGCGAGGTTATCGACTGTCGATAGTATAAAGGACTGTGTGTTATGTTTCTACAACTAGCTGATTGCATTCACTACGTGTGAGAGGATGATCAAGCTAATTTTGGCTGAATTAATGAGGCGGTTTAACTCTAGCATAGTTTTGCGGTAAAATAAAATATTTAGTAGGCTGTGGAGATCTTTCGATGAGGCGAGCAGTATCAATGAAAGAGATTCCGCATCATTTACTAATTTATTCTTGTATCACCTGCTTCTGCCAGTAATAGGTATAACTAATGAGCTAACATTTAAGGAATAATAATAGATACGTACAAGGCGACTGGTGACGCTACCTCTTTTGTACTGGAAAATATCACACGCTCAAATACACACGGTGGACTTCTAGAAGCCTTTGCATTAAGACGAATACAAATGTGTAGAACGCCTTCGGATGCGCCTATTGTTCTGCTGTGCCACCTATAGCAATTTCCGATGCCGTACAAAATAACACCCGAAACGATATGTTTAAAGAGATCTCTTATTCTATCTTGACTAACACAAAAGCTCTTAAAACGTGGCATCTGCCGCGAAACTAGGAGCAGATCGCAGCATTTCTCGGAAATTTCTCAAACGAGTTCACTACCGGCCACGCGGCGGGTGTAGAACGTCATTTAGTTAATACAGGTAATGAGCTGGAATGTGTCGAGTCGCAACATTGTATTTGAAATGTACGCTCTGATTTAACGTACTAACAGTTGTCACTCTGCCAAGTGAGTATGGGCGACGTTCTTTGTCTGTAGTTCAACTTGCCGATCTTTTCCCAAAACTGTTGTCCACCGCATATTGCAATTACATGACATTACATTGTTACAAGATGGACATTGTAACTCTTTGCACGTAGTTCCAGAGTTAATGTCCCTCCGGAGGTACCGCAAAGCTGCTGGTGTCGATAGCCTCCCGTCTGAATTTTTCAAGTTCGGTTGAATAGAGGCTTTGAAGGATCTGCCGAATATAATTAACTTTAACTGTAGGGAGGTATTCATCCTATACGAGCGCCGTTATGGTGTCCACCAATACAAAGTTTGACAGTAGCACTTGAGCCATTACCGTGGTATCAGTGTTCTCTGTGTTGCATCAGAGTTGGTGACAATTTGGAGGAGCTAACTAAGGCAATCCAGACAGGGTTGCGTCGACCAAACTCGATGCTTCTGTCGCACTATTGAGCTGCGTCACCAGTTTCAGTGGCCCATTTTTTTAACTTTCTTAGAGTACTCAGTTGTTTCGATTCTATCTCGCGTGTAAGTTTTGTGACTAGCTACGACAAATTGTTCGATTACACACTCCCCAGATTGGAGATCAGTGGTGATTATCATCGCCTGCGCAACCACTATTCGTTCAATACCACTTCCCTATGTGGAGTGGTGTCTTTTCTATTATGACGCATTGGGGGTAGTTGGATCTTCAGGTCTAAAGGGTTTCCATATAGATTCCACCTTAAGTAAGTAAAGGCCAACCAAGGAACTTTAGTTATTATATTACCGAAAATTATGTTTAGTCTGCGGCATGATAGCTCAGTCGTTAGAGCACCAGATTCTGAAGCAAGCGTGCCAAGATTCGAGCCCTGTCCGCAGCAAATTCTGGACAGCATGTGATGAGTTCCGAATTAGGCGAAACTGGTCTAATGGATGAATTTCCTTTTCTACGCTATACAATACTTAGATTATGCTAAATAATATACATAATTGGGGGTGTCTAATTCAAGACCGCAACCTTGATTAATAAGTAATTGTTTTCACAGCGCGCACAACCAATGCTCATTTAACCACTGGAATTGCCGGTCTATTTAAGTGAGCATCAAGTTCAATTCTTTAAAGTCAAGCTCGCTGTTGGTCCTGTTATCTTCTGCAGAAACTTGATAGATGACACTGTAATTGTCAGCGCATGAGCTGCTTTGCTAGTCGATGTATTTACTCGATTTGGTTTAAGTTATTGGCAACATTAATCAAAAGCGAAGTCTACTAGCCGACCTTTTCTATACAGCCGTCCTTTGAAGTACAACCACCATCGCACCACGTTATGGCTACTGTTTAAGAATGCCAATTTTAAATCCTGCACGCCAGTCCGCTGAAGAAACAGCACAGATTGGTTTGGACCGCAGAAAGGGTATGCCAGTCATCTCAGGGCCGTACACTACTATTCGTGATACCACGGCACCGCATTCTCACTAATCAAGTGGTTGGCCTGGTTAATTATGCCTTATTAGCATTAGCTTCTCTAAATCTTACGATGTGGAAGATCTAGGTCCGTTTATTGCATTGCATAAGATAGAAAATGCAATTCATCAAGTAAAGTGGTTCGCCCTTATTTGACACTCATCAAGTGCATATAAAAAATTCTGCTATTATACTTAAATTAAATCTAACTAATCCATATGATATGTATCTGTCCCAAATGATGGCTAGTTGGGAAAGTGATTTCGAGTAGAATCCAATTTTATGTATAACTGAAAATGACATGCAATAATCGGCTGCAGTGACGTAGTGGATCATAACTGAAAATTATAGCAAGTAATTGATGAACGAACACTAAGGACGAAAAAGTTCCGCGTTATGAATTGTTTCGGCTATGTAATGGAAATTTTCGTTTATGCTCATTATATATATATATATATATATATATATATATATATATATATATATGCGCTGATGCTGTGTTGCTTGTTCTTTGAACAGGAAGTTTTGGAGATCTCCAGTCGACACCTATCCACAGGAATACGAATCATCTATGCACGCGTGCTGTTTTTGTGCGTCGTTTTGATACATTCATTGAAAGAAACTTTAGCTCGTATATATGAAATGTATCAATTCGTTATATTTGTATTAATGTTGACTATTAAGTGCTATTCGACGCATATTCATAGTGAAAGGCGCAGAATTGTCTAACAAGAACTTCCTGGCCTTGACAAGTGATACTCTCAGTGCTATTATTCAACTTTCCGGTACTAGAGCGATTCCACTCTTATGACTCAAAATGAACTGTGATAACTTTTCCTGAACATGCACGCACAGTACTCTCGGTTGCCTTCGCTAGTCTCTGGAGGCCCGTTATTGTGGCCATAGGAACCAGGATCTATTGACGCCCACTATTCGTGTCTTCTGTTACACGCATTAATACTTCATTCCGAAGATGTTTGATTATTTAACATTAGTTTATTTATTTATAGTAATTTGAAATATTAAAATCTTTGATCAATTCTTATTTATTCTATTTTAGGGATGATTTACGGAAGAAGCGAACTAAGGCGATTATTAATTCAATCAGAAGCATCGACTAATATTTTATTTCTTACAGAATTTGAAGTTGTGGCACAAAATAAATACTCATTGTATATATTATATCTTTTTCTTTATTAATTACCTCAAATTTTTAAAGCGTTCTATTACTCAAGTTTTGTATATTACTAAAGCTGACTTTAATTTTCTAATAGGGCCTTGCGACGTTAAACTTTTTTGACCGGTCTTATAAAGGAATTATAATAAATGTTTTATTGTTTCATAGGCACCATGAATGGATTGCTTTAATGTTTAAGTACCGTTAATTATGAAATTTTTATTTAAAAAAATTAAAAAAATATATGGTAGCTTATGTGGATTATTTAATTCCGCTGAAAGAAGCACACACATATGTACAGATACTTAATCGGTTTCTATATTTTAATTAAATGAAACTTTAGTTACTAATGACTTGCATTTCCGTGCATGATGATATTTTAATCTACATATTACTTTTATGTAGATGACTACTCTTTAAATACACAGCTCCTTATTGTTTTTTTGAAATCCACCTTGTTTCTCGAATTTAGAAATATAGTTGTAAGTGAATAATAGGCTTTCCTCGGATGAGCAACAAAACAGCGTTTATATAAACGAAAAACGTATAGACTCACGGCAGGCACTCAATTTTTTAGTGCTCCAAAGTTTACACACTATTATCTGTTGAAAATTTTCCATGACATGCATGTCCTTGTTACATTTTTAGTTAGTCTCACTATTTAATTTATTAAACGTAACAAAATCTAGCAAATCACAACTAGTTAAATACAATGTGATTGGTGCATACTTCAAACTCGTAAAATTGATTTCGTAGATTTTATCAACACCCGCGTAAACAATGATAGTTTAAGTGCTGTATTTTGTTGCATTGCTGCAATCATAATAATTCTTAGTAATGTGATTAGGAAATAAAATAAAAACCGCATTTTGAACACGTCTTTGACGCCCAACCGTCAACTCTAGGCCTGTATTTACCGGTAGGACTAGAGACCAACGCGTTTTCTGTCCCCTTGAAATCTAGATATTCTTGGACTACGGCGCCAGGATTGGCATTCAATTAGAATAATTTATCGTCACTAGCAGTGAACTGCTTGATATCCTTTATAACATTTTTTATGTTTAATTACGCCACTCAAAATCGAATATGGTTGCTACTAGTTTCCCCTTGTTCTGTTCTGTTAATTTTCCATTAGTATCTTATTACATTATTCATAACTGGCTCAGTTTTCTCTACTGGGCAACTATTTCGTTAAAATATTTCCTTCGCTATGAACTGGTCCGTTTTATGTTTGAGTTAGCAAATTCTGGGATTCCTTAGTCCCGGGTTTAATAACACCTAATTGAAACCCCTGTTTATTTCAGCGAAAACATTCTGCAATTTTGATTGCATTACTATTCATAGTCGCTTATAGCACAGAAAGAAACGCATACATCAATGAAAATAAAATGTTTATTTGTGCTTTTACAGTTTTATAATGCACAATAATAACGTGGCTCAGATGACAGGAAGTTGCCATCGAAATAAAGGTGTCACAATAATGGAAACGTGGTTAATAGTTCCACAGTACGGAAAGCAAAATTTTGAATTAATGAAGACTAAGGTTTTCAAAATACATCCCCAGGGTATCTTGCAAGCATTATTTTTAATATTTTATCAGCACGGTATCGACTGCTTTCTTTGGTGAACCTGTGGTATTGCTATCCATTAAACTACGTTGAAAATGCCATAGTTATACTTACGCTAAATACTGCGTGGTCCTTCGGGACTGGAATACATTCTCATGTGACTAATAAATATGTTAAGAAAATTTGAACCCTTTCAATTATCACACACAAAATGTTTTATCTTATGTATGTTCTTTGTGCTACATTTCGAGACCAAACATAGTGGGTCAAATATTTTTTGAATGGTTGTGCAGTGCGGGCGTCACAATGATAATTACCACGATTGACGATCGTGATTTCTCGCTTTACACTATCAGTTTCGCAAAGATGTACGCATTGAGTTTGTATTCTTGGTTGCTGTGTTGATTCGTCCAATTCGTCCGAAGGCTTCAACATAGTTCATACTAACCATTGGAAATGAGGTACGATCTAATCTTTTTGTGTGTGAATAGAGGTCTGAAGATGGAGCTGGAAATACCGATCCGAAGCGTAGCCAATCAACGTTGTTGAAGCCTTCGGAGGAAATGGACAAATCAGCGCCCAGCCATCATGAAGCCAAACTCGATGCGTACTTGGAATTGGGAATCAATCGGTTCTTTGCAAAACTGCTAGTGCAAACCGACAACTCACGATCACCAGCTGTGATAATAATCATATAAGGGGTCTTAGGCCAATCTGGTGATGGCTGAGAAAAGCACCCTACCAGTCGACCTGGCATACGTTAAGACTGACTAGGCACATAGAGGTGCTGTGGTTATACTGGATTGTCTAACAAATTGCGCCTATTGATAAGTTCAAAAAACGCATACGGATTTAGTCGTGCTTCTCAATTCTACAATGCCGATCATTTGAATAACACGCGATAAGAAGGCAAACCTAAATGAATACATATAATTTTATGTATGTATATTTGCCAATACTTTTATTCACGTCTAGATAATGTAACTCTAATTCAAACATTCTTTGGATGATACACGGTGGACAAATCGATACATATGTCATGCTGACGACTGAATAAATTCGTAGGTATTGCGAATCAGATGAATGGATTCAATTGAAATTGGAAAATGAGATATTTGATATCTTAAAATTCTTATAAGTAAAAATTAACTGTAAGTAAATTGCAGAGATTTATTTAGAAAGAAAGCATAGCCTGTTGTATGCAATGAATGCTTTGAAATCAATAACTACAAGACTTGGAACTTGGTATTCGCATTATAAGAAATGGTACTAAGTAGATTGAAGTAAATGGTTACGAATTATAAATAAAAGAATGGGTAATTATTTGTTATATTAAGGTAAAATTTTCAGAAAAAAACATGAAAGATAGAAACTAACGATTACCTATAGCGTACATTCCAGAGAGAAACCATGCGTCTGATTAACTCTGTGGATATTGGATGCATTATAATATGAAAGGAAGTAATCTACTGACAGGACTGCATTTAAAATCGGTTGAGATAATTAAAAACAGCAGGAAACGAAAGTTTGTTGAAATAGTCTTAGAGGTTACAACTGAAGAAGAATCCAAGCTCAAACTCTCATTTCTAGACTAAATATACATAGTGGGTATAGGGCGTAGAATCAACCCCTACTTTAAGCACGAAATACATGTAAATGTGAGATTATACCATTCTTGCATGCTGACTTTGATTTATCCTCTTGGTCCTAATTAAAATCATTTGTTGCTAGGTACGCAATACATAATACACATAAATATTGAATTTAATCATAAACTTGTCATGTAGGCGTACCGATGGTTTTACGGGTATCAACCCAATTTACTTACAAATAAAAGACAATAAAACCAGTAGAAAATCAATGAATTAAGAAATTAGATAAATATCGACGAAAAGGAGAAAAACAACAATGTATAACAGCGAAAGATCCATAGTCTGTGTGAACGATATCAGCTCAAGTTTTTAAGCTAGTCATGTCATTATTCAATCAAGATATATGCCTAATACCAATACTATTTCCTCTAGTTTTATTACCCTACGTAGTAGCACTAGACGATACTAAGAAAAATGTCAGCAAAATACCTTTATTTCGAATTGTGCTTTTTTGCCGTACAACTTACTTATGAAGCATAAAATATCGCGCGGCAATTTCGGCCAGATGCAGTGCTTCTGAAAGCGCTAACGTTAGCTTTGCAATATACAAATAATTTGACAAGTAATTGGCGGTTATCACTTAAAATGAATGCGGAAACGTTAATGGATTAATAAGCTAGTAAATTTAAAGACTAGATCGCACTGAAGTTATACTGGTTAGCACGAATGGTGTGAATAAGCGGCAAGCCACAACAAAGCCGAACTCAACACGTACTTGGAGACGAGTATCAATCAGATAATTGCATAATTGAGAGTGCTAATCGACAACCTCAAAAGAAAATCGCGGATACTTTAAATTCAAAGGATCAGTGGTGCAGCATCATCCCGACGTTTCGTTCAACCATAAGCATGAATGAACTCAAGAAACACAGACCTATGCTATGAACATATGCTTTTCAAGATTATTACAAACTGTCATGGGTCAGTTTCTCGTCAAGCATTGCTGATCTAATAATTCGCTATGTGCGATTATTTGAATCAAGGTTGCGAGCATGATATAGACACCAATCCGATTAAGTATAGATTTTACACTATCAACTAAACATCGTACAGTGTAGAAAATAAAATTCACTATATGTCTAGTTTATACCCATATTAAAAATGGGATTGGTGCTTAAAGTTCACTACCTTGATTTAAATAACTGTTATCACCACTAGCACAATCAATTAATGTTTAATCGTATTGCCTATATATTTATTTGTGGCGAAAGCTGCAAACCGTTAATGTTCGTAACTGCATAGAAATTGTGCAGCCGACATTTCCAGTCAAGTTCAATGTATGCGAGACTGCTAGAGGTGAGAGACGCATATCTAAATTTGATTTCCATATATATCCAATGCGGTTTAATCCTCGATAGTCAGTTTGCCGTCGTACTCTGATGATGATCAAGGAAGGTCGAAGCGCGTCGGTGCATGCGACTGACAGTAGTTTTGCTATGTTGTTCGACGATTAGTTAAATAAAATGGGATTGCTGTTTACTCGCAAATTTGATCTACGGAATTCACTATACCCATATATATAATAGGATTAGTGTTTATATCAAGCTCGCTACCTTGATTCAAATATATGCTAACACCACTAGCACAATCAATGGTCTTTTACATATGTGCGATAAATCGTAATCTTTACGCAATACAAAAAAGCTAGAATGCTGTCTATTTAATCTAGTATTACACTACTCATGAACAGCGTTTCAGGCTAATACTTCGCACCCTATCAACAAGATATGATCATTAACTGTCGCATAACCATGACACAGGTGGAATGTAAACGAACAACAGATCGTCGTTAGACCGTCTTAAAAGGCATTCCAACTGCATTTTGACGTCACCAATAAAACCCTACGAGTCAATAAGGCACAGAAATTATCACATCAACGGTAGGCTACAATCTTCACTGATGAACAGACGTTTCAGTGTTGACTTGAAGTAAACAACAATCCCACTTTAGTCAGTCGCACATCAGTCGGCAATTACGCATTTTTCTAGCTTTCTTAGTTGCCACCAACAGAAAACTGACTGAGAAGAATCCAGTCTATTTGAAAGATTATTTTTAACAGCTTTTATAAAATCACAATAATAACTGTTAGCAATCCGTGGTTCCTTAGACTAACAAGCTGGATGACTTGAATTAAAACCCATCTCGTATTTAATCAGTTGCAAAACATAGCAAAGCTACCGTCAACTGTACGTAATGATACCCGCCTTTTTCTGATGACGACAAGGAATATTGTTTGCAGGCAGTTTATGCGACTACGGTGGATTTATTTGTTAACGGTGTGGACCTGTTATTCATGGATGGGCGAATCTCATTCAAAAGTGTAACTGGTGGTAGCTTTGCTATGTTGTACGACTGTTTAAAATAATTATTTGAATTCTCTCGGGCCTCTTCAAAAACAAACATTGAATCAATATTATTTCACCATATTATGTCTAATAACAAGTGTTATGTACACGATAGGCTTATTAATCAGTGCTATATTTACATTTCACAATCCGAATGGCTTTTTGAACAATGGTTGCAATAAGTGCTGCTTGATTTCTGTTGCATTCTCCTTTACAATTGCAATTTCGTTTGGGCCCAAAACTGCAGCTTGCATTATATTCTGAAAGAAACAATGTAGATAAAAAAATTTCCATTCATAAAATGTATACTGGAAACGTTTAATCATAATTCTATTTAAAGTGGTACAATAATAGAACGGAATATCGGATTTTTATTCTCGCTGATAAATTATGCTGATATTCTGCTACATTTACAGAGCTCTAAAAAATATACTCAACACCAATAGTCCTACATTAGTATTTGAAAACTGATGTTACGTTGTCGTATAACCATGGGAATAAAATAAACAATTAAAGTCATCATTAAAAAACATTGTAGGGTGGAACGAATAATAATTAAGGAAAGATCGATGACGAAAATATAAAAATTCCTACATAAACAAAACAGAAAACCAAGGCCAGAGATCCCTACACAGAATACTACCTAGGCCCACATAATTTAAGGGTAAGAGCAAAAATTGCTTCAAAAAATTTTATTCTACAGCTAATGCAATCGCTTCACTAGAATTCCTCATTAAGAGCGCCAACTGGACACGATTTGAGGTAATATCGAGCATGGCTTTCTCTATAGAATAATTCATTTAATACGATCCAATTATTTGTAATTGACTATTTTTTCCGTAAAAATCTGTTTCCGGTGTCTTGCATCAATCTAGTATGTGCTAATAGAATAGCACTCTCCTGGGAAATTGCACAGTTAACATAAAAAAGCGTGTCAAAAAGAGAATTAATCGACGGACAAAAAAATACGTATATTTGGGTCAGTGCATATTAGGTGTTAGTAACCTATACGGAATACGTCTTTCTAAAAGAAGTAATACACCTCACGTAAGCGTTTAATATCTTTATCTCTAAGGGCTCAAGTAAGGTTGGTCGTGCTTATCACACGAGAAGGTGAAACCGCAAGAATGATGCATTGTCGGTGTTGCCTGGCCCTAAAGCAGACTTAGTCATAATGGCGTTGTGAAGTGGTTTGCCATTTTTGTGGGTTATTAGCTCGACCCTCTATCAAATAAATAACTTTAATAATTTTTTTACTTCTTATCGTTATATGGCATTGAATCATCAGTTACAAACGACTTAGGTATTTATGTACGTGATGAATGATGCTATAGTCTGTGGTATATAAAAAAGCTTCATACAGGACTTGTATGGCAACGCAAAGTAATTTCGTTTCATCATAAATTTCTAAGGTGTGGAAAGGCTTCTCATGCTTCAATGATTCTAATATTCCGTAACTGATGCCGAGGGAGTTCTAGTGAGTCATTGGTGATCCTGAATTGGCATTTCACAATTCGGAATGTCAAATGCAAATGTTTCCACAATGACTTGGACAGAATCTCAGCTGTCGATTATTTCATCTGTGTGGTGGACGGCGATTCATCTAACATTCAGGTGAATTTAAAAAGTAACATTCAGAAGAGTATAGTTTAAAGAAGTTGAGCAGAAGGAAGAAAGTGAATGATCTTGAAGGACGCCACAACTAGTAGTAATGTGCGACTTGTTATAGGTGACTAGATATAAATTTCATCCAATACTTGTTCTGATGGTTACTTAAAGTGGAGTTCAGAGAATGGTATAAAATATTGAAAAGTAGGAACATTTAAAGAATAGTGCTATTTAAGGGTTATTCATTGGTGGAAAGAAAATGTCTTAAAACATCGCCCCAAAACACATGCATATGAGATTCCGCCTTTTTCATGCTGTTATTATCATATCCTTCTAGTTCTCTTTAAAATGTTTAATCTTCTAGTGATCAAATAATATTAAAACAATAAGAAGCAATTAAATAGTCAAATTTTTGCTAATATAACAATAAATAAATAGGTAAAATTCGGAAAATTTACCGAGTAATGCTTTACAATTCTGACACAACAATCTTCTCTGTTGTTCCCCTTTTTAAGTGTTGCTCTGATGGACTTTTCCGTGAACGGCTATTCATAAAAGTAAAGTATAAAATAATAATTGCGCATATTTATCTAAACAATACAAATATTATTGTGACATATATTAAATTAGTGTTAAATATTTTAATATTTAATATTTTAAAATATTATATGCATAAACGGAGATCGGTCACCAACTAAGTATATTACAGTAGGGTGTGGAGACAAACGACGTAATCAAACTAATTTATTCTTATGTTGGTTGCACAAAATTAATAGATACGTGATTGACTATTAAGTGTCGCGTGCTTAGCCACAAGTTAGTTCAACACGAGCTGAAGGATAAACCAATGTCAGCATGAACGAAAGGTAAAATCTCATTTACACATGCGTTTCATGCTTACTGGCGACTCATCAGTAGGAGTCAGTACTCCGCCACATACTAATTATTATTTGATCGAGAAATTTTAAACAATTGGACGGTTCAATCTCATTAACGTATATTTATATAAAGAGTAAATAAGTTTACTTCACACAGTCTTCGACAATGCGACTTCAAAGACAAATAATTTTTGAAATTTTGTTGCGGTGTGTACAAGTTTATTGGTTCAATTCAAAGACAAATCACTATATACAATATATGACCAGAGCCTGTAAGGGACAAGAACAGTACGGTTGGTGAGTCGGTACATAATAACAAAACAATGGATTTTTAAAGTTAAATTTCAACAAATTATTTCCAAACGCTAGTTACGTGGACACCATCAGTTAAAAATATGATGATTCATAATTCACCTAAAATTAACTAAATAGATAATTTGTCATTTACGAACATCTGATCGAATTGTTGGAAAGCTGACTTTTACAAAATAGTGATTACTATAAATTTATTTACATCCTAACCAAAGTATAACAGAAAGTAAATGACGGTCACGCGTTGAAATTTAAAGTTTTCATAGATTATTTGGCGTCAGGCTATCTTATGCACCATCATCAGCATCATCATTCACAGTAATACAAAGGCCATTATAATTGATGTTTTACTGCCATATAGCCAAAGAGAAACAGAAAAAGAACATTTTTATAAATAAAGACAAAATAATAATTTAGGCAAAAAATTGTTTAGTGATATTTATGAGCAAGTAACTAGTTACTATGAATATATTTATAAAGACAACACACACAAAGTGAGGCAAAAGATACCTCCGCCTAACAGCAAGACAACGTCGGTACCTACCTGGTCTCGTTTGAAGATCACCAACGCCTTATCCGATGCTAATAACCAGGCGTCATTGGAAAGATACGCCAGCGAGTGCATAGCGCCTAAACATGGCATGTATCTTCGCAGTAACGGAGCTAAACCCAACAGCCATGAGTTCGGTCGTGGAGTTCTACTTTCATGGTAGAAAAAATCTTTCGCTTGATCAGATGTCCTGCTCAAATCGTTTTCTATGTAATGCATTCAAAAAATATGCAAACTTGTAGAAATATTTAACAAAACACACGATTAGACGCGTATTGGGAAGGAAAACGCATTTAAAATACTAATCTACAGTATACAATCTTTCATTTATATATATATATATATATATATATATATATATATATATATATATATTATATATATATATATATGAGCATACATCAATGTAGTGAAAATCATGCTAAGAACCTACCAATTGTACGTCGTGAGGATGGGGCTGCCGAATGTTGAATTCAGAATGCTACAGCCTGATCACTGACGCTTTATATAGGATTAAAGGTTCGAGATTTCGCTTGATATTCACTTGTATTTTTAAAGTATCAAGGCAGTGTTCAAGATCGCATACTCCATCGATAAAGCTTATGCAATGCACATGCTGGGAAAATAAACTAATCTAACAATTGACAACCTCATCGATATAGCAAAAAAATCCTTCATTAAACAAATCAACATAATATAAAGTCGACCTTTATTTGATCAGTTTAATAGCAACAAGGTCATGTTGCATATTATCTTCCTTAAAAAATATTGATAGTCTGTGAGTAATAGATAATGTCATTATAAGCCAGAAAACATGATGGATATTATTATTGTTGTAACAATTGTCGATGATGACCTGATTGTTAAAAGAAGTGCACGAACATCACCAGCATAGCTTAGTAAATAAAAAATACAAAACCAATCATAATCTGCTAACAACAATAGAGTGAAACCGCGATGAAGCTGTATTGTCAACGTTGCCTTGCTTAAAAGCTTTTGTAGATGTATAATTTAACTCAATTCTATGTATTAACTAGGTAAATATACTCATATTATCTAGATTCTCACCATCTTAAATCACACTCTTTTAGTAACTTGCTGGCCTAAATAATTATTTTTGTCATTATAATTGCATTTTTAATTTCTTGCATTTAATACATTATGTACTAAGTGCCTAGGTAATGGTGTGCAATATGATGATGGTGATGAGCATGAGAATGATGATGACGATGGTTATAATAATAATATTGATGATGGTGATGGTGTGTATAAGAATGAGACTGATTACGGTGATGTTGGTAATGAGGATGAGAATGATGATTATAATGACAATCAGTTTCAGCAAAGTTAATACGTCTGACAATCTCGGCAGAAGAACGAATTCGCTGAGAACTAACAGCAGAATGCTCTCTGGCCTCGGATTCTAATTAACCATATAGACGGTTTTTAAGTGTTAACCTTCACGTCGAATCAAATGGACACTTTAAGTTGCAATTACTGTCTCTCTGGGGC
This sequence comes from Eudiplozoon nipponicum, assembly GCA_029291075.1. Taxonomy (NCBI): domain Eukaryota; kingdom Metazoa; phylum Platyhelminthes; class Monogenea; order Mazocraeidea; family Diplozoidae; genus Eudiplozoon; species Eudiplozoon nipponicum. Next base: position 38,163 of record JAQBSW010003689.1, read on the forward strand.
TCTACCTCTTTAACATCCATCATAACAAAATCGTCAGTGTAATGGATTTAATCAAGTTAGACACCATAATCTATCTCTAGCTCAGTGCTGCGGTGACCTCGACAAAGAATGAATCAAAAACATTAAAACAATACAGGAGAAGTAGTACATACTAGGTGAACACCAGAGGGAATCGCAACATTTTCAGATGACCATTGGCATAGCAAATATATGCTAAAGATTCATTATAAGAGGCTTCAAGCAATCGAACTATGTTGACTGACACACCATCATTAAACAGATCTCTATAACATCTCCGGCAAACAGAATCGAAAGCGACTGAGTAGAATGGGAACGCAACAACAGTAGGCAGCAGTTGCTGATTGAACCATTCAGCAGCGCAGCGAAGTGCATTCATCTGATCTAAATATCAAATTCTCAATCGAAACCATATCTGAGTTTTTACAGATCACCTCTTGCTATTCGCGAATCTTCTGAGGAAAATAGCAGTGACCACGTTTAGTACTTAATAGAGCAAAATGATACCACAGTTAAAAAATAATTGATTGCGCGGGTGTTGGTAAAAACCAATCACATTGAATTTAACCAGTGGTCGAACAACATAGCGAAACTGTTATTTAACCAGTCTTCGAGCAACATAGCTAAGTTGTTCGACGACTGGTTAGATGAAATGGGATTAGTGTTTACTTCCAGCATGCAAACTTGATTTAAAGAAGTGATTCCACGGTTGTTGGCTGGGGTATTATTGCCAACTTTTTGTGAATGAGCACCACAACAGCACCCATTCAATCACTTTGGTCGGTTTCTTCACTTCAGAGACTTTATTTAATCAAACTTGAAAAATGCAGATAGTAGGTCATACATTTTTGCGACTGTGATTTCATGAGACTTCAGGTCTCAGTCAGTTCATAAAATTTAGCAGTTTCGTAACGAGAGCAAGTGGTTATTTTAACGATAACCACGTCGTTCGCAATATTTGAAAGGATTCTGGAAATGGTCAGAAATTTTCAGAATGATTGCTGCCAATACGTCCGATCTGAACGGACAATTCGATTATATCCTTACGTTTCGGCGCTGCTTCATTAGTACCCTTAAGTCACTATTGTTATTTATCTGCCGCATTTCCGTGAGCATAATTATTTAAAAGCTTACAACTAGGGTAAAAATTACTCTTAGCCTCGCAGCAGATGCGGCGATTTGAAAAGCGTCGTTACCAGAGATGGCGACCAATTTCTCCGGTTTACTCATAGAAAGATAAACCGAAGCTCAGTTAAGCCTTTAATTTAAAGCAATCGGGATGCCGATTTTTGTGCTACCGGCTGAACACATTCTGCATATTTACATTTGTTTTTAGCGTACGGATACTTTGAACGAATATAAGCTTCCGCAAGTGTCGTAGCATCAGCAGGATACATGATGCCAGTAGTCTGTGATCAGAGCTATTGATAAAACCAGAGAAGCATTGGCGGTACGCTAGCGTCATGGACAGAGGACAATAATCAGCTGCTTGACAGAATGTGGTCGATCTGAAGTAGACACACTTCATTTGATCTAGTTGATCTGGCGTACCAAAAAAATATTAATTCATTCAGGACACTGCGGATATCTCAATGTCGGTATGACCCAAGCGTTTCAGTCAATTTAGGTATGTTTTGTGTTTACTGCTACTTAAAAATAAATAAATGAGTGCAATACTGGATAATTAACATCTACCTGATCCGTTTAACTAGCACGTGTTAAGAAGTCACAAGTTTATAAATAGATATGTTTTGGCCAATTAAGTAGCGATACGTTTATAATAATAATATCAAACAAAACAACAACAATAGTAATAATATAGCAATTATAAACATTAGGCTAAGCCAGTTGGTAACCAACCAATAAAATTAACAAATAGCAAATTCAGATTTGTGTACCTCTATCGCACTGAGGAGTCTTGAGTGACTGCGATATACGACGAGTTCTTCGTGGAGAGATGTAAACCGAATGACTATCCTCACCGATTGCACCGTTCACCATCTCGTTGATATCCTCAATTCTAAATGTGTTTGAGTCGGTTGAGGCTGTGCTACAGTTAACAACCATGTCTGCGGGTATCATCCATTCGGAGAGCACACCGGATGTGTACAAAATGCTCAATTGATGACATGATGCCATTAGTTGATTGTTACCACTCTCGCATGTGGACACTTTAATGCTTCGTTTTTTGGACCCGTCATTTGATGATGGAGGGCTACTGAAAGATGGATGAAGAAAATCCATCGCAACAACACGGCCAGCCTGAATAATATGTGCACCATTTTCTTGATCACCTTGATAGTCGTTATCGGTGACATCCTGCATTTTAGGACAGACGAAAATTTTCTGTCCATCGCACAAGCGCAACAGGACGACATGTCCATTTTCCAGAGCGACGGCTACTACTGCAGTCGATGAAACATTTAACGACATTGAAGAACGTCCGTCTTCTTCCTTCTTAACAGAAACATCTTTATTGGTTATTCTTAGTTCAGAACTAATAACAATTGCGTGAATTGCAGAGGTTTCCGGCTCGTCGTTCTCTATGACACATAGTTAAATAATACAACTAGCGCAAAGGTCAAATGTATACTTGAATGACAACCTAAACAAACTTACATTTATTATTCTAAAACTTTGACTTACACTAAATAAATTTACTATGATCTTGTCAGTGATCATATTATTCAATGGTTTTAATCTGAATAAAAACACATAATACAAAGCATACCAACAGTATTACACATGTATGCTTCATTTAAGCATAACAATAACATTATATCAACATAATATCAATATATTATTAATTGGTCCATTTGCTGCAAATACACACATGGCCGTCCACTTATATTGAAGTATTGAGACTGGAAAGATGATCTCCTCTTATAGGGCTGCCAGTTATAACAACACTAATGGCGCTGAAGTGCCACAAGACCATCACACTACAATAACTTTCGTGGTCGTTGAAGAGGATGAAGCTACAAATGCACTGCTACATCACATAAGCAAGGTAGACCAAGCAATCAAGTTTACAATGGAAGAAGAAGAAGACGGATATTTATCCTTTCTAGATGTAGGAATAACGAAGAAGGTACCATCTCAAGGTCAGTTCACAAGAAATCAAGCTGGACTGGGCAGTATATCAATTACTTCAGTAGTGTGCCAAGGGCGTACAAAAGGAACCTGATAATAAATTTGGGCACACAAATACGCAGGATTTGTTCACCGAACAACGTTGAATAAGGGCTAAATTTGCTTCGCGAAGCGTTCAGAAATAATGGCTATCCGGGCTGGTTCATCGAATACAACTTGAGGCAACGCAACAAAATCGAAACCAATTTGGAGGAAAACAAAACACCCCAGAGATTAAGGCTTAGTTTTCCCTTTGGAGGTGAACATCCAACTGAGATCTTCAAAAGAAAAGTAGTTCGAGCGATTAAAGCACAGTTTCCATCAATACAGGTGAGAGTGGTGTTCGGAGAGTAAATAATGAACATTTTAACTAAAATTAAACGTCAGTTAGCATACGTCAGTATATATCGTCAAATGGCATTGGTTAACGACGCTACTTCATTTGTTCCGCAAATGGATAAGCACCAAAAGACGCACGGTGAACATTCAACAGCCTTTTCTGGTCCTCATGAGTCGCTTAAACCCAAAATGTTTCATCCATTGGCTTTTTGAATGTTAGGACTCTTACCTCGTGAGCTAATTTTTTACGGCAGCATAACTTTACAAGAGCATCATGCATACGGCTTGTCCCCCAGGAGACCATAATTGCTTTGAGCACCTAGCAGCGTGAAATTTTGGCCTAGCTTACGAAATAAGGCGTTGCTTGTAACATCCAAATTGCGAGTGATTCCGCCATGTATGGTATCACCATGCATATATCCAGTGGAATTACGACGGATCGTCTTGTGCTATAAGCTGCCGTAGGGCCTAAACTAGATTCCCAGTTGTTCATCGGACGCATTCCGAGAAATAAAAGTTATTTATCATATTTATTATTTGGCGAAACTATAAACAATGGCAACAAACATTTAGTAACCGATAAAATAAGACATTCTTAATAGGTGGGCTGAACATTTTAAAGGTCAATTTTTTTTTTTGGCACTTGCGTCAATCCTGATCTACGAAAGTACGTTTGTATCAACAGTGTGGAAAGTTAAACTCTCATACTCATCAGAATTTGAGTTACAGAATGCAATCCTATCTCCTAAATGTCGCAAAGCTGCAGGCTTCCGAGCTTATTTATTTTTTTGAGTATTAAACAACCTTTTTCGAACAATATTAAATGAGACTACCGCTTGCTTTGATTGCGCCCGCCATCATTTCTGGAGTAATTTTCTCTAACCATTTATTCGTTTTAAAGGTCATATTTACAGTGCATCCGTACACGCAGTTTTATTATACGTTAGTGAGACTTGGTTTAGACGGTTACAGGCATAAGACCATTGTTGTTTTAGAAGCCAAGTAGATGTAGATTACCAACGAATAATCAACGCTGACATTTGTTGACGTATTTTTGGATTGGTCAACAAGTGCTCATCGTTTTAAAGAATGACTACACTAAGTGCGATGGTTCTAACACGTTTTACGTATGCCCTCAATTCGATTGCCCAGTAGAGCATTATGATCCCACCCAGCGCCAGATTGGCGTAAGATTTTGACATGGTAGGACCAGCTCAAATAGTAATGATTCTAGTTGTTTTCTTTCTTGAACAATATATTCCGGCTGCCGTTATCGACAGACTTCTTCAGTTAATCATCCTCATCATCATATACAGCCATACAAAAGTCAAAAATGGCTTCATCAGTTGGTCATCGAGTATTACAAAACAAACTAATGAAGCATGTAAAATAAATAACTTTAAAATATAAGGTCTGTTTTAAAACAGTCCATTAAAATAGGCACTAAACTCCCTAATCATAAAGAAAAGATTGAACCCTTGGAAACACCAAGTGATTATGAAATCCCATATAATGATTGTAGTCTCATGTATTTTGTTGAGACCATGCTCCCAATCAAAGTAAGAAGAGGTCAATAAAGAAATGCATACAAGTATGGATACAATTTTAAATCTGATCTGTGGTGGAGACCGGACACACTATTAGCTGGGATAATTGCACATGAATAGCAATATGCAGTCGTAATAGGGTGACGAGATAATATTAAAAATCAAACAGCTTTTGAAAAATCGTTAAGTTCCATTTGGAATATCGCATTAGCTAATGACAGGAAAAGATGACTGAATAATTTGGAAACAAAAGCTAGCCCCAATAAAATATATAAACATCGGATTAAGACTGACTTATAAGTGGGTTTATTATTCAATTAATGAATGATCAATTATTGAGAATATTATCTTTCTAAATGAAACTCCTAACTACACGTTTGAACGTCAAACTATTAGTGATTTGAACATTTACTAAAGAGCTTCTATCAACTTTCCATATACTGTTTATTATTTATTTAAATAATTTTCAAAAATTCTAGTCTAAACATTACTTATTTTATTTAATAACTTAATAAAGCACCTTAATTTATTGAATAATATTTTGTCTTTCACCCCACTGTACTTATTAAGATAATTCTAATAATAGAAAATTCAAATGTACGGATAAATAATTAGTCTGACACGTTTAAAGGGTTAATTAATGTATACAGATTGCAATTTCATTTAAATGTACGTACATATGTATTAATCATATTTAACTGAATCGTTTGTTATGTATACACACACACATGTACATGAGTGACGTGCGCCTATTTAATAATATGAAAATAACTGCTATTTACAAACTTATCCTGAGTAAAACCTGAGTGGTTTGAACTGGAATTTTACACATTCATTGGTCATTCGTATTTCAAATTTTATCACTCAAAATCACTGTATATGACAAGTGTTTCCGATTTATTGGCCTCCCCTGACCTGAAAATGTGAGAGCAACCTTAGTTACGTCATTTCACAAGTGTATAAAATAAATATTCTAACGCACGCAAATGGTAAATTCTTATTCAGCTATTCTATCTCACTTAGTTAGATGACTATAAAAAACAGAATACACACACGTACACACAAATACATACATGTAACAGGCAACTATATAGCGGAAGATCAAACTAAAGTATAAATGATATGACCAGAGGAAATATCGCGCTTGCTTCATTAGTTTTGTAAAACTTCTGAGGATGGACCAACTGAAGAAGGCTGCCGTTAACGACAGCAAAAAGATATAATTCAAGAAAGAAAACAACTGGAATCATAACTGTGTTGTTCAAAACGCAGATCAGGTAGTAGTATATGACCAATTCGTCTACCCAGATGGGGTCCACGCGCACATTATAATTCTTGGTTTGAAACTCTGCATAGTGGCGATCTTGTTGCCGATTTCTGGTAAAATCTGCTTAACTTTCTTTTCTTAAACGAGCATTGGTTGCGCAGGCGGTGATTATAATTATTATAATTAAGGTTGCGATCATGATATAATCACCTGACCCATTAATTAATTTCTTAGTTTGTCGCCACTAGCTACGAGGTTTGGTTGTGTTTTTCTGATGTGATACAGTGAAATCGCAGAGAAGCTGTTCTGGCGATGTTGCCTTGCCTTAAATCTGGCTTGGATAATATGGCGTTGTATAAAGGTACAGTTTGCCTCATTTACATATGCTGTCTAGGTGAATATATTCATAGTAACTAGAATCTCCTCTTCATAAATCTCCAATTATTTGTGTCCCAAAATTATTAATTTTGGCTTTAATTACCTTTACCTTAAGATATTTAATCTATACCCTGTCGTGCAACATATTTCTTTTATAGCTTATTATTTTTGTCGTTAATAATAATTTTCTTGGTTTTTTGTTGATCGTCTTATGGCCATATGACAATGAACCATTAGTTACTAATGGCTTTTTTATTTCTATACATGAGAATAATGAGGGTAACGCGATACGGTGGCAACCGCAGAGAGCTGTATTGTCGAAGTCACCATGCCTTAAGCTGACTTGGCCACAATGGTGCTGTGTAATGTTCTAGGTTGCCCGACTTCTGGTTTTTATCTAAGTAAATATCTTCATCTGAAAACGGTTCTTTTCTTCTTACATGGCTCTCCCGCAATATTTTTTGTTTTACGTGACATTTTTGTCACCATATTTATTTTTTGTTATTTAATATACAATATTTTTTGTTTAAAAATATCCTTCTTTCTGCTGTTCCCATGGTTTTATGGCACAAAAGCATCAGTTATTAACGCCTGTTGCATTTCTGTTTGTGATGATGGTGTTTGACATGGGCGTGTCAATGATATTGCTCAACTTTTCATTAATGTGTGTTTGTTAAGATATCTACTGTTTCAAATAATGGAAATCAGGGACGGTGTCTGACTTTCTGACCTCGAACATAATTTCGATGCTCGTAAAAGTGAAATATACGACGAGTTCCAAGCAACCATTAGTTGAGGAGGTCTAGAGCTAAATGCTTTAAAACTGGCATTTAAATCAGAAGCTTAAGATTGTACAGAATGGCTTTCCGCTTCCCGTCAACACATTTTCCAATTGGCCTCTGGAGAAAATTTACGGATCAGCCAATACCGAGCATTCTGCACGTGTAATCTTTGCTGTAGCCACAAAAAAATTTTTGCAGATAACACCAAAACCGTCTGTCCAATTTATAAATACAAAAGAAAGAATTTTAAAGACTATAAATTTCGTTTCGTCTCTATGCCTATTATAGCTGCCACCACCTAAAGTTTTGTGTAAACGTTGATATAATCAGTTTGGTTTATGCCGATCAACTGAGCATCAGAAGAGGTAAATTAGAGTCGCAAATAACGGACTGGCAATCTATGTATAGCTATTTCACCACATTCGCAACCAGCTAAAGAACGTTATTTTGTTGTTCAGGTCACTATGTAGAATGGCCAAAATTATTCAGTAAATTAAGTTTCCAATGATACCATGGATGATGGTTGAATGACGAAATAGGCGTTTAATAAATAAACTATTAATTATGGTTATAGCGGTTCGGCTGGATTCAGCACTGACTGTTTTGGTTAATAAATGAGGTTCCATATTTGAACAACTATTGATTGCGCGGGTGGTAGTAAAAATTCTTAAAATCAAGTTTGGTAGCTTGAAATAAGCACCAGTTTAATTGTATTTAACCAGTGGTTGAACAATATAGCAAAACTACCATCAATGACACGTACTGATGCGTTTAGATCTTCTATGATCATCATTAGAGTACGACGGCAAACTAACTCGCGAGAATAAAACCGTTTGCCATCGTGCTCTGATGATGATCATGGAAGTTCGAAACGCGTCAGTACGTGCGACTGATGGTAGGATTTGTATTTTGTTTATTAATCTAAAAGTAAGCAATTAATAAAATATTAGATAAAATTCAGTACGAAGCTAAAGCATCTGCGTAACAGTATTAGGTGCATATATAGCGCATTCTGAATTGAGTAGAATAGCCCAATCAGAATGAAGCTTTAATGTAATGCACACGATCAGGCATGTATATTAGTTAAATACTGTTTGTTGCGAACTAATATATATGCAAGTATGTATAAGGATTTGCGAACCTAGTAACAAATTAGTTCAGTTGTGACCAGAAGGATAAACCAAAGGCAGCATGAACGGAAAGTATAATCTCATGCACATTCGTTTCGTGCTTACTGGCGACTCATCAGTAGGAGCCGGTATTACGCCCTTTAACCACTATATATTTGGTCAAAGAATGTGGAATAATAAGACGGTACAATCTCCTAGACGAATGTGTAAACCTGTAATAGTGAAGCTAACATCATCTAAAGTCAACGACAATGCGACTTCAATGCTAACTCACACTATATAATATATGTACCGAGTCTGTAAAGGATACTAACACTATGGCTATTGTGTTAGTAACTGATACCTTTTTGAAATCGAAGAGTACCGGATACTAACACTATGGTTTCCGAGTCGGTACATGATACCAACCTGATGGATATAAATTTATGCCAAAGTTCCACCCAAATTGAGAATTACAACAATTTCCGAACACCTGTTACTCCAGTTAAACCATACACTCTGGCCTTCATCGATATCAGTTATCACATTTCGCGGTAAGCATGACATCATTCAATTCAATATATTACAGTTAAATACTGTTTGTTGCGAAGAACTAATATATATGCAAGTATGTATTAGGTTTTGCGAACCTAGTAACAAATTAGTTCAGTTGTGACCAGAAGGATAAACCAAAGGCAGCATGAATGGAAAGTATAATCCCATGCACATTCGTTTCGTGCTTACGGGCGACTCATTAGTAGGATCCGGTATTACGCCCTTTAACCACTATATATTTGGTCAAAGAATGTGGAATAATAGGACGGTACAATCTCGTAGACGAATGTGTAAACCTGCAATAGTGAAGCTAACATCATCTAAAGTCAACGACAATGCGACTTCAACGCTAACTCACACTATATAATATATATACCAAGTCTGTAAAAGATACTAAAACTATGGCTATTGTGTTAGTAACCGATACCAACATTATTGTACCGAAAAGGTACATGGTACTAACACTATGGTTTCCGAGTCGGAACATGGTACCAACATGATGGATATCAATTTATGCTATATTCCACCGAAATTGAGAATTACAACAATTTCTGAACACCTGTTACTCCAGTAAATCCATACACCCTGGCCTTGATCGATATCAGTTATCACATTTCGCGGTAAGCATGACATCATTCAATTCAATATATTACAGTTAAATACTGTTTGTTGCGAAGAACTAATATATATGCAAGTATGTATTAGGTTTTGCGAACCTAGTAACAAATTAGTTCAATTGTGACCAGAAGGATAAAACAAAGGCAGCATGAACGGAAAGTATAATCCCATGCACATTCGTTTCGTGCTTACTGGCGACTCATCAGTAGGCATGTATATTACCGCAATTAATATTTTATCGTGCCTCCATTCAATTCACGTCGTTTATTTGGAATTGCAGACTTAAATAATCACACACATTGGCAATAGAAATGAACACTGTTTTGTTGTTGTTCACTAAATCCGAATATGGCTAATTACTCCCTTATTGTTTATTTTGTTTACTGCGGCTGACTCCTTTTGGAGGATAAGCCGGCTCCATTGATTTCATGGAGTTTCTTGGGAATTTGGTACAAGTGGTGTCCCCTCACCACTCGGCTTTTTGATCGAGGACGCACCTCTAGCCTTTGCACATCCAAGCGCAGTCTGCAAGGCAGCAGTAAGTTACATGGTTGCCGTTGGCTGTTGAGAGCTCATTCGCCATTCGGAAGTACGGGGTACTGTCCAGGAGTCCATGTAATCCTGTGGCTGTTGAACCCTTTTGTGGCGGGGAACACACGCCGAGTCATGGTGCCGTCGTCGGGCTCATGTGGTATTTTATAGGAGATCCGATTGCCGGTTGGAAATCCACCACGCCCTGGTGACACCACCGCCATAGCCACTTGAGAAGCAGTAGTGGCTAAATTAGCGGAATTAGAGAAATCCAAAACGATGTGTCTGCTTTAGGATGATGGAGCAAAATTTGGTGGTTCAACAGTTGGACGCTACAGACAGACTCAGTAATTGCCACTTAAGATTTGCTGGGAAATAATTTTATACGTCAACTTGTACATTGCTACCTTTAACATATCATATTTCAACTGTAAATACGTTACTAATATTTAAAAGTATCCGTAACAACTGTCAATTAGATTTTACCATTTTTAGCGATGAATCTCCACATCTCACGTCGATTTGCCATATCAAAACAGATTACTCTATTTGTCGCATTCTTTTCGACTACCAAAAGAGCTTTTTCATCCCCTGAAAACGCCAGACACCTAGCAGGTGGAAACTGCTGTGCCGCGTGCAACATTTTATCCCGTTTAGCATTCGGCAAAAGTGCAAAACTGTCAATCGTAGGGTCATGCAGTCGCTCTTTATTCAAGGAATGACGTCTGATTCGTTTTTTGCTAGCGTCTCCTGATTCCTTAAAAAATAGAAAAAATAAAGTGCTATCATTTCACTCGAAAACCTTGGCATAATAGAACACTTTTCTGTACAGTTCATATTACAAAACTGCAGTGTAGAGGAAGAGGCATTTTCCTATGCAAACATTATTATGAATATATTGTAGCAACTCAGACCCAACATATGAGTTCATCAATTCTGTATAATTATTCCATATTCATCAGTTAAAACATGTTCAATTAGTCATAATTAAATAGTACATCAGCAGTTCACAATTGAGATTTCACTGCTGCATAAAACTGCGAAAAATTTCTACAGTTGGTTAGCGCACGATGGGCCTCTATTGCCAACAATGACGTAAAACACCGAGCTTACTTAAACGATGGATTAGTAGGGCAAACGCGATTGACAGCATTCCTCCTATTTTACTGGAGCTGAATATGCCAAAAACGCACAATGAGCTTATAACAACCACTTCTACTTCTCGTGTGCTTAAGATAAAATATCCCTTGAAACTTGGTGTGAGGCCTTATTCTTTGCGAACAAGTCAGTGTTTCATAGATGGTGAACTAAACAAACACGGCATTCACATTGCTAGTCTTAAAAACAAGAATAATTTCGAGAACCCTTTACATTACATCCCACTAAACAAGAAAAGGTGATGCTTTCCTTATTGCACTGAGATATTGAACAAGATAGGTATCGAGTTAACTTTCTGCTATACAGTGCTACAACAAAAACTTTATTTATAAAATTAAACAATGCTTAATTGCGTAGTTGGTGGTAACAATCTTTAATTCAAGTTTGCAAGCTTGAATTAAACACCAATCCCAATTTATTTAATTATTCAGTTGTGTTTCTTATGTTGAACATAGGTCTGCATGCCAAATTATATCTGCATGTTATATATCAATGCATTGTTCATTGGGAAATATTGTCGCCAACAGCTATACGACGAGGTTGTATAAGCCAAATACGCCTTGCTTAATTGTATCTAAATATTATTATTAAAGCCGTTACCTGGTTTTGTTAACTTATACATTGCAAAGGGGCAACCGTTCTGGTCAGATTAGAGTAACTATTCCAACAACTAACAACAGAAGTTATATCAGTCCTTACTGTCTATGTTCCCGAGCAACGCACGATGATATTATAGAAATTGCACTTTCAGGTTTATTCATGCCAATTACTGGTATTCAAGACTCAACTATAAAGCTCTTTGGAGAAAATAAATTTTTACATAATAAAAAATACAAAACTAAAATAACCTTGTCCGCAAATGTAGACTCATCACTAGAATTGTCACTATCTAAACCACGTTCATCATATCTTCCTTTACGGCCATTAGCCTTTGCCGCGGTCTCAACATTGTCGTCTCTCAAATTCTTTTTTTTCTTTTTCGACGGAGACATTGCTTCTGATACGCCGTTATGCCTTTCAGAAGCGACAGCAGGGCAGCCACTTGATCGACGTTTGATAATACTAGCAGGTAAATCTGGCGTTTGAAGACAATCTACCGGAAGACCACATCGCCGTAAAATATCAATTTCCTCTTTCGCATCAGACATACCGATCAGGTGATTCGACTTTTGAACATCAATTGAATAAGGTAAATCGTTACCGCTCAAGTGATCTTGTTCTTCTGTTGAAGAAAAAGATGTTGTATTAATGTCACGCGGAAAGCACAGTGTTTCATTTGGCCACACGTATCGAGAAATACGCACCGGTCGGTAGGTAGAGACTTCCCTCCGGTTCTGCTCGGATTTATTGCTCACCGACGCCTCAACATTGCATTTATCCCAATCGTCCTAGCAAGCGGGAGCATTAGCATTAAAAAATTAATTAGAAATAATAAATAATTAATAATTAAAAATATATGTTGTTTTTTTTAAATTAAACAGATCGTTAATAGTAGTTTAATAAACTAGTCGTAAATGAATGCAGTACACCTAGAAACTCACAAAAATTATCATAGCCAAGTTCGACCATATTTTACCCTTTTCAGTTAAGTTTATTCTGGGCAAATGGAGTTCTTTAGCTTTCGTATCGCAGACCAAACAGAGAAGTTTTACTCCATTATAAATGCGCGAACTTGAGCTATTTTATAGACCAAAGACAACCATGTTTTCGATAACAAATCATCATTATCATCATCATCATCATCATGTCCAGCCATACAAAAGTCAAAAGTGACTAATGTTTCACTGCCATAAGGAGTGAAAAAAGTATATAAGTGAATTTAGACAAATTATTAGTGAGATTTACGAGAGAGAGAGGGAGAGAGAGAAGAAATACCTTGCTACTATGAGTAAATTTATCAGGATTACTCACAGAAATAAGGGAAACTAAACCGCGCCACAATACCGTTATGGCCAAGGCGACATCAGCAATACAGCTTCCTTGCTGATTTCACTGTATCACGTCATAAACAAACCAAACCTCGCAGCTAACTTTGCCCTACTAAGAAAAGAAAGTTACGAAGATGATTCTACTAGACATCTGCAACAAGATTGCCACTGAGCTCGATTCGATGCCATATCGCTAAGGGTTTCTAACCAAGAACTATGATGCGCACGAGGACCCATCCTGACAGACGAGCAGGTCCTATACCACCAAATTTGGATGTAAGTGACTTCAATTGTTTCTGAAGTGTCAAAATCTGCCCACCTTGTTTCTTACGCCAATTTGGTAGTGGATGAGAGAACAGAGATCTACTTGACAATCGAAATGACGGCATACGCAAATCGTGACCGAACCAACGAAGTTGATGCAGCCTTATTTTTTTCTAACAACCAGCTCTTATTGTCGGATACCAAAATACGGCTACGGATGTCAGCGTTAGTTATTCGTTGTTGGTAACCAACATGTGAAATACTTCTTAAACAACGATGATCGAATGCCTGTAAGTGTCTCAAATCATCAACTCTAAGAGGCCAAGTTTCACTAGCGTATAGTAAGACTGCGCGTACAGATGCATTGTAAACACGACCTCTAAGGCAACGAGAAATATTCGCGTTTCTCCGTGAATGACGAATGTTCGAGAAACCTATTCTAGCTTTCGTGATCCGTATTCTCACCTCTAAACAAAATAGCTTTTCCTTTTCTTTGGATTATATATCGATCATTTCAGCTGGCTGTCTTCATCACGATCCACGCATATTATTTTCACTGTATACCAAAATTAACACAAAGTGACGAAGAGTTTAAAATGCCATTCAACGTCAACTGCGGCAAATCAGAAGCGCCTTGTATTACAGAAATCAGATTATGAATGCGGTTTGGCAATAGGATGATGGTTTAACTTGAGTTGGGTCAGTGGGCGTTGACAGCTACGTCCTAAATAAAGAGAATGCGGACCGATGGTCAATTATAATAAGCCTCCGTAAAAGCGGAAAATAAAAATTCATTAATAAAATGAAACATCTATAAAAAAAATGATACAAGTTTAAACGATCATTGACTAACGTTCGTTACTGCATAGAAACTGTGCAGCCGAAATTTCCAGTCAAAACCAATGTATGCTTAATAGGATCCAATTATTTATAATTTTATTAAATAGTATATAGAGAATGGACAAGAGATACAACTTGCGGAAATCATTTATAAATAATTGTATCCTGTTATGCATCAATCACGCGCAACATTTCAACAGCGTTTGCAACTGTTGTGACCCGTAGCCATAGAAATTCCGGCCTGATGACCGGCGGGCACAAGCTAGTCAGCCCGGGAATGGTAGCATGAACCTTGCCGGGTCTAAAAGGGACAGACATCATCCCGTTTCATTTGAAGCCTCGAGTTTGGTCTAACTGCGCAGTAACTTTTATTGTTAAATGTGTACTGACGGAATGAGAGCAAGCGTGCCCGAAGCGAAAGGCTAGTTTCGGCTGCGGAAGAAAACTTTTGCCACTGACATCTCGGCAGACAGTGCTCATCAGTCTTGGCTGGCATACTGTCTAGGAAAAGGAAAACTCCCAATAAAAACCATGCTCACTAGAAATGGACGATCTACTGTTCTCTTACAGTCAACGTATAACCAGAACCATACGAATTACAATATTCGCTTCTTATGGGTGTGAAATATTGGTCACTTTTGGCTTTCGTATGGCTGTGCATGATCATGATGATGATGCGAGACTACTAGAGGTGAGAGCCACATATCTAGTTTTGCTTTTCATATATTTGCATTGTGGTATGACCCTCGATAGTCAGTTTGTCGTCGTACTCCGATCATGTTCATGGAAGGTCGAAAAGCGCCAGTACGTGTGAATGACCGTAGTTTTGCTACATTGGTTAAATATAATTGGATTCGTGTTTACTTCAAGCTCGCGAACTTGATTTAAAAGAAAATGATATATTTGCCATATACATGTTAGTAATTATTTTGACTTTTGAACAAGCCGATTAAGAAAATTATTTATTTTAAATTGACAACACATCACAGTCTTCAATCATGCTACAATTTCATAATCTTACTGGAAGATGCACTTGTAAGACCCTCGTGCGAGCAGAGTCCGAATAAGCGATGAATCGGCTTGAAGGAGAGATCGCGGATGCCAGCATTGATTCGCCCTGTTTTGGTTTTATCTCAGCCAGTTGAACTGGTCTCTGATTGAAAGAGCAACGTTTCACTAGTACTTTATCCGAAATCATGTCAGCTTAGCATGTTTTTAATAAAACGAAGTAAATAAATAAATAAACATTATAAATGCTGCATTACAACAAAATAGGAACAATTATAAATTTTTACTTTGCATTAGCCTTCTTATCTTAATGCTTTAAATTATCACCTATTTGCCCTTAAAGGTCGTCTCTTGAAGCCTATATCACAGCACAGATACATACATTCATAAATACTACAAATTATACAGAATTAAAATAGCAACATATATTTCAGCTCTACTTCAATATAGAAATGGAAAAGAAAAAAAACGTTTTCCTATTCCTAGCGATATCTAGAGCTCAAAATTAAAGAAAGTCCACGTCTTGCAGGGTAGTAAATTTAAAACACGCTTACGCTTAAAAGAAAATTCAACTGTTGTAAGTAATTACGGAACGGTTAAGCGTGATATTTTTTAGTGCATGCGTGTACGTCTCCACGGTCCATTGACTTATACGAGTGGTGCTTAAACGATGCTTATTCCCGATACCGGGCGTGCTGGTAATGAGAACCAAGGGAAACATTCACAATACCCAACCAGGAATGGATGGTCTCTTGTTTCTTTACAACCCACAAAACTATTTCATGATTATGAGGTTCTAAAGCATCAGTATAGTATTCTGGTTTAATAGTGTACTATCTTTAGAGGTATGACATGTTAGCAAGAATAACGAGGACAGCGACCTGTAGAATGCTCTATAGCAATAAGATTTATTATAGGGAGATGGACAGATTTGTCATTCAAACAGAGACAGCTTAGGATAATTCGTATAGTGCGACAGGTTGTTGCACGTTGTAATTTTATGAAATAATTTGGTATCATTGGTGTAAAAATCGTTTCGAGAACCTCTACCATTGTATGCGATAATATTGTATAATCAATTTATTTGATCAAAACAGAAAGAATAATTTAATACTGCAGTGCAGTAGAACAAACGAAAATTTAGGATTCTTACGATCAGTCTTATCCGATTCATTCGAAGGAATGCTAGAGAGGACTATATGAGCCAGCTTCACTAGCGCTAATCTATCCGAATAGTGTAACAGTATTAGTCGGTCCGATGTAACAGCATTGCAATTTTGTGTAGGAAGGCACAATGGATTTGGCCTGTATAATGGATATGCACCAGATGGCCAAAACCGCATTGCAGATACATAACCAGGAGTTTTTGAATGGTACAACTGCAAAGGCTCGTTGGTATTGGCAGACGAATCGACAGGAACGTCAGTTTGACCAACTTGCCATGCCATGGTGTATTCAGCTCCTGCTACGTTGTCAAGTCCACGGCCAAGTTGAGAACAGCTTAGCACTTGAAGACGAGCATCCCCACCGACGGCTAATAAACGGTCATCTTCTATAAGAGTTGGATTAAAGGTTGTCCTCGCATCCAGATCTGCGTCTCTGAAATTCGTATCTGCTGGTATATATACTAGACCGCGAACGTCACGTGTACAGCCACGTAAAACACCCGCTGTCTGCCAGACAGCTAAATGGGAAAGAACCGAATACATGAATACGGAAAATATTTCAAATCTAATATAAAACCACCAACAATGGAATTTAAACGTCATCACCTACTAACACTAGTTTGCCACTAGACTACCTTCGACTTTCACCAAGCCAAATTAATATTGGTAATTAAGGACAGTGCTACGTAATGCATTGATTCTCAATATCGTGATCATGCCGCGCCGAATCCTCACTAACAAAGAAGTGAATTAGCTAATAAATGTGAGAGCCCATTGGCGAGAATGGTACAATGAAGATGCCTGGCTAAATTTCTGTTATTGGCATAGGCTCCTCTGGAACTCAACGTGTGTGAGATGTAGTTATGTTATATATATATATATATATATATATATGTATATATATATATATATATATATATATATATATATAAATATATATATAATGCGATAAATTAAATACACCATTTTTAAAATGAGAAAGAACAACAGTAATCCATTGAATGTGTCCGCAAATTCCTCAGTGTTTCGTTTTTGAGACACAAATATTACGTTTTGAAATAAAGCAGATGAATTTTCATTCCGGCTTGACTTAAAATTAATTTTGCACAATTAAGCAGGGATTAAGCTTACTAATTGCCATAGTTTCGAATGTCTCAATTATTTTTCGGATTTCACCTTGTATAAAATCGAAAAATTATTACTACCGGCATCATTGCCTGTTCGAAGTGTTTGTTTACAAATTTCTGATTTTTGTGCAAGAGTTGCATTCGCCCTTGACGATTGTTTGAAAGATGTTGATATTTTGAGCCTCTTTTACCGATAAACCGAATCCTATGAACAATCTTCTCTACCGGTTCGCTGAACATACGAGGCTAAATCGGGATTCCATTCTTTATGCCAAAGGACAGAGCCGACAACAGTTAATGCAGTTAATGGCATTGTATGCGAAGGCATAGGAATGCGTTTGACAATTTCGTACAAGACAAATCCAGTCATTTTTCGCAACATGTAACATGGTTTGTAGACGGTCGTGTTCCATGGACAGAAAAATTCAGTCAAGTGTTTGTGACAGAAGAACAAGAATTGTAGAAAGCTCAGTTGCCTCGACAGGTCGATGCTGAATTGAAATTGAGCATCTAATTACCTGATCTTTCCTGAAATTCGTTTAATGAGAAACTACCCTTTTGCTTTGAGTTGATTTTATATAGCTGTACACAAGTTTTGTAATATAGACAGTTACATTTTCCTCGCCTTCTTCGTTGGGACTTGGGTAGTCGTTCTAGTTGTATTAGGTGAACTATCTACGGTGGACGAGAATGGATTTGTAGCACAGAAGACAGAACATGGAGACGTGATGATGGAAAAATTTGTTGGGGCGCAAGAGTGGGAAATCGAAGCGACATCGGTTAATGTTTGCGATTTCAATGCATGAGACGCCATTACGTGCTGCAGACAACCAGGAGTACGCTAGAAACCATCGAACAAGATTGTTCGTGACATATTAACGTGAATTGTAGAAGGATAAACTGCTTGGGCACAACTTTATAAAATTGAAGCGAGGCAGAAGATTAACGGATCTGATGTGAGATTGTTTAAAGAAAAACTAGAAACTCGTTTCAATTTTAGTTTAGAATGGTTTCTTTAAAATTTTTGTACTAGAATATCAAAATCCCATCTTTACTTATTATCCTGTCTTCTTCATAAGAATTGCAGCAGTCGTTCTGGACAGAACGGTTAATAGTATCATCGGAAATGAAGAACGGGTCGGCTTTAAAAATTACAGATAAATTTGTGGTTGAACAGTACAGTTGTATATACCTGCTTTATAATAAAGGTATACTTCAATGTACAATCCTAATATCATATGCATAAGAATGAATGAAACAACATTTATTTGTACTAGAAGTATTGTGCGATCAGTGTTCACAATATCAAAGTCTGAAATCAGGCTGGAAATTTATAGGTTAATTAAATTTCCTCGGTTATTATAGGCGAAAAGTATACATAGGATGAAAAGTAACTATTCAACGAAAGCCTGGACAAGTTCGAAACAAAATACCTCCGTTAACATAGAATTCTTTAATTCTATAAATATAAAGGACAAAGTCAAATATTTATTAGTTCATTAAAAATACACACCACATTGAGTGACTAGGATACAACTAATACCAAAAACATAAATCGGCTAAAAAGAAGGCAGGAAACGATGCGTGTAGTTTTCAAAGACCTGCACACATTTTTTACTTTAGATTTCATCCACTCTTGAGCCATCCCGCCGCAGACTCAGCGGTTAAGGCAACAGATTCCAAAGCAGATGTGCCAAAGTTTGAGCCCTGTCCGCGGCAAATTCTGAACAGTATGTGAAAAGTTTTCAATAAGTACGAAACCGGCCTACAGAATGAGTATCCTTTTGTACATTATAAAATGATAAGTTTATATTAACCAATGTAATATTGATAAGTGGGACCGATTTTTATATCACAATCTCAATCTCGATTTAAATAACAATTACTACCATGTTCATTTAATAATATGAAGATCTAATGTAAGTCAAAAATATGAGTTCAGTTCATAGTTTCTATACTCTAGCATAATAGATTAAATATAAAAGTTTCGTATGGAATTATTTATTTGGCATTTATTACCAAGTAACGGGCTAATTCAACTTGAAGCACAAGAATATGACGTCAGCACGAACAACAGGTATCATCTCACGTTAGTATGTACATTGTGCTTACTAGCGACAAATCAGTAGGAACCAAAACTACACCTCAAATATACCTTTTAATTAAAAGAAAAAACGCTTTAGTGCGAAAATAGGCTCTACAAAATAACCTGATTTGTGCTGTGAAATGTTGGACTTTTTGACGATACAAAGTATATTTTTGGTCGTATTTTAATTAAATACCAATAATTTTAAAAATTCTATCCTCAGCATCTTGTTGCGATTATTTAAGGCCTATGGATTTATCAATTATCTGCATATATATAAGCGCGTTTGCTAACTGTATGCTATAATAATGCTTTGCAAATTAATTTTGAATATACATTTTGGCGGTGTATTTATGCACGTTAGATCATCTTTATTAAACATGTTCTTTGTTAAGACATTGCACCAATACGCAGATAACAGGCAGCTAACTTGTTTCTGAACAATAACTACTTAGGTATCACAAAAGAAATGAAATGTGGTGCAGTGAAACAGTTAACTAAATAGATATACTTATAATCAGACATTGAAATGACACTGGGAAATACAATGTGGCAACTTGCCTTCTCCAGCGTCGTTCGTTGTGAAACAGAATGTGCGCACTAGAGGATCAGAGCCAGCAGCAAAGACACTCATATTGTCCGGAGATTTGGTTAAGGTCAAAACATCCGCCACATGACTGGGAAAACTGTACAACATACCACCAATAACAGTATCCCAAATTCCGACAGTACCAGTGCTATCACCCGAAAACAGCACACCTCTGCAATCCATAATGAAATAAAAAAAAGATTTATGCCTTTTGTTTCTAAAAGACGAGTGCCAGATTTTAGATAAATAGCCAGCATTCAAGTTAACATATTGTAGGTCGATTAGAAAGCTGCAATTAATCGACAAATTCATGTCAAATACAGTATCAGTAGAACTGCTAAGTGGGTATCGCAGCTCAAAACTTTGTACTACCGTGCAGTCCGATGTTCATCAGCCAAATTTCCGACTTACTGAGATGGCAAACATGTAACGCATCAGTACCTGTAAGTAGATGTACTCTAAATATGCTGTTTTAATGAATGAAAAAGGCCGATTTCTGCCTTTTTTTAAAAGGATATACTTCATTCATAATAGGTACGTTGCCAAAATAGTTATCTGTGGAAAGTAAAGTTTTCTGTAAAGTGTCTGATCATCATCATCATCATCATCATGTCCAGCCACACAAAAGTCAAGTGACTAATGTTTCACTGCCATATAACCATGAGTGAAAAAAATTATATAAGTGAATTTAGACAAATTATTAGTGAGATTTACGAGAGAGAGAGAGACAGAGAGAGAAGGAATACCTTGCTACTATGAGTAAATTTATCAGGATAACTCACAGAAATGAGGCAAACTAAACCTCTCCACAACACCATTATGGTCAAGTTAGCATTCGGGCAAGGCGACATCAACAATACAGCTTCCTTGCGGATTTCACTGTATCACGTCATAAACAAACCAAACCTCGCAGCTAACTTTTCCCTACCAAGAAAAGAAAGTTACGAAGATGATTCTAGTAGACATCTGCAACAAGATCGCCACTGAGCTCGATTCGATGCCATATCGCTAAGGGTTTCTAACCAAGAACTATGATGCGCACGAGGACCTCATCTCGGCAGACGAGTGGGTCCTATACTACCCAATTTTGATGTAAGTGACTTTAATAGTTTCTGCCATGTCAAAACCTGCCCACCTTATTTCTTACGCCAATTTGGGGCTGGATGAGAGAACAGAGCTCTATTGGGCAATCGAAATGAGGGCATACGAAAAACGTGACAGAGCCCACAAAGTTGATGGAGCCTTATTTGTTTTTCTAACGACGAGCACTTATTGTCAGATCCAAAAGTACGTCTACGGATGTCAACGTTAGTTATTCGTTGTTGGTAACCAACATGTGCTATACTTCTCAAACGATGATCGAATGCCAGTAAGCGTTTCAAATCCACTACTCTAAGCCAAGTTTCACTAGCGTATAGTAAGACTGCGCATACAGATGCATTGCAAACACAACCTTTAGGGCAAAGTGAAATATTCGCGTTTCTCCATAAATGACGAAGGTTCGAGCAAGCTACTCTAGCTTTCGCGATCCGTATTCTCACCTCGTCGGACATATTGCCTACGTTATTGATAGAGTTCCCGAGATATGTAAACCTATCGACTATCTCAGGATCTTCATTCTGCAGTCGCAACGTTGGAATGAGTGGTGGATGATCCTGTAACAGTATCTTACATTTAGAGGGTGCGAATTTCATACCGAAAGACGGAACAACGCCTGCAAATCTATTTAAGGTGATCTGGGCAGCATGCTGATTGTCGAATAATTGTACGATATCGTCCGCATAGTCAAGATCGACTAGTTTATCTCCCGGGAGAACTTCAACTCCAGCGTCCTGAATGTGTGAGAGAGTGTTGTTCATAATAGAATCGATTACAAAATTAAACAAAAATGGGGAAAGTGGACAACCTTGACGAACACCACTGCTGGTTGTAAAGTTATGCGTTAATTCGTTGTAGACCTTAACGCGTCCAGAAGTATTTGTGTAAAGAGCTCGTATAATATTAAGAAATTTTGTGGGCACACCGCTTTTCGATAAGATATGGAATAAAACATTGCGATCCACCGAATCAAATGCACCCTTGAAGTCTAGAAAGACGACTATTGTGGGACGGTGATATAAATGTCTCTGTTCGAGAACTTGCCTTAACGTAAAATTATTATCTGTACAACCTCGTCCTGCGCGGAATCCGGCCTGTTCTTCTCTTGTATGTGATTCACGTGAAGACGACGTAGGATAATCGAAGCAAATAACCTTGATACGACCGGAGTCAAACTTATACCACGATGGTTATCGCATGAATTACGATTGCCTTTTTTCAAGATGGGAATGATGGTCGACTCATTCCAGTCAAGTGGTACGGTTTCCTCATTCCATATAGTATGAAAAAGTATGGTCAACGCTCCTGAGATTATATCATCATCATCCTTAAACAATCCTGGAGGCAAATCATCGGGGCCTGCGCCTTTGCGGGGTTTAAGAGATAGGATTGCATCGCATACTTCTAACTCGGATGATTCTTTGGGACTAACATTCCACACTGTTGATGCAGGCATGCTTTCGGGAATCGGAACTGACGCGGTTGGCCAAGAAAATTGATCTCTAAAGTAATCAGCCCGCCTGTCAAGACGACTTATTTTATCGGTTATTAAATCGTTGTTACTACCATTTTCGATATTTGGCAACCTGGTATTGGGCTCAGTGTTATTATCTAAACCAACCATATTTATAATATCTAAAAGAGTGTTATTGTTAGATTGAGAGAAGGAATGGGAAAGGAAAGGAGGCAGAATCGGAGATAGATTTGCCTGGAGTAGCCAGTTTTCGCTTATCCACCCTGCGCGGCTCAGCAGATAAGCCGACCCTTTTTTACTGCGCGACGGCCGATGCAGTATGTAATTATTGTAAGTTGTACTTGTCATGGTTATATGTGGACTGTAAAGGAACACTAGGTCGCCCATTCCTAGTGATGGTTTTTATTCTGAGTTTTCCTTCTCCTAGATAGTCTGCCAACCTAGGCTGATGAGCACTATCTGCCCAGATGCCAGTGGTCAGAGTTTCCTTCAGCAGCCGAAACTTGCCCTTCACGTCTGGAACGCTTGCTCTCATTCCGTCACTACACATTTAACAAAATGTTACAGTGCAGTTAGACCAAACTCGAGGCTTCACATGAAACGGGATGATGGCTGTCCCTTTATGGCCCGGCAAGGTTCATGCTACCAATCCCGGGTCGACTAGCTTGAGCCTGCCGGTCGTCAAGCCGGAATTTCTATGGCGACGGGCCGAAAAGTGACGTCAAGATGAATATCTACAAAAAATAAACACCAGCACTTCTTCAAACTGCTTTGAAACCAGTCTGTTCTGTGTTGCAAAGGTGGCCACTGCTGTTGTCCTCAGATACGTAAAAGGCGAGAATAGAGAACTTGGTCAACCTAGGCCATTGCCATTGAACCTCGTTATAAAACGCCGAATGCGCTGGCTGGATCACTGTTTGAGAAGACAAATTACGCACAATTTTTGCCAGGCCGAGTGCTAGTATTCACGATATCGGACATTCGACCATGCCGCACTCCCCCCTCCCCATCATTTATAAAAAAACCTGAATAGGCGAAATTCAGTGTGAGGCGAACAGACGAAAGGGTCCAGTTTGAAGGCCTGGTTAAATACGCCCTTTATGTATAGGCTTTCCTGAGACCCACTGTTGGAGAGGTCTACATTTCTGTTTATGTATTATATGTAGTACTGGAATGTTTAAAAAAATCCTTTATCGTCAGATTTGTGTTTGGCCAAGAAAGAAGTCAGCTGCATTGTTTTACTTGTAGTGGCGTAAATAATCAGTGTTTGATACATTCAAACAATGATAAAGAATATGTTAAGATGTGCGCCAAAGAACAAAGCAATTAATTTCAGATAATAGTTAATGCCAAAGATACTATAGACGAAAGAAATCTAAAATGCACAAGCACTTGTTGTTTACAGCTTCCCTGATGATATTCAACCAGGTTTTATGAGTAAACAGCTGGGAAAAAGAATAACCTATTTGCGTTGAGTAGACAAATTACACTATGTTGCCAAATGCTCGAGGCACCATTATCAACTAATATTGGTGCAGCTAACACAACACAGGAAATCAGAACGTCTACAATGTTACCAGCAAACGTAAATTTATCTTGAAATCCGAAAATCACTGTGGGGCTAAACTTCAAACTGTTCATTACGAAGTAGCGTTTCTTAGAAAATAAGTGAAATGGAGGCGTAGCAAAATGAGCTCACAACTAAAACAGAATATCCAATCCCGTGCTTTAATCTGCTGACTTGACGAATTATATCTTCCTGTCGCGAAGACGGCATCTTACAATAAGGCACAACAAATTCGGCAACAATATTCAGGAGTAAGCGACCACAAAAGCGACTACAATTGTCTTATTTTTATTTTGGCAATGCTTAATGGTTGCTATGTCTTTTGTCAAACCAAATTTTTCTGCATTAATAATTCAACAGCTCATGATGAAAAATTTGAAGAAACTTTATGTTACCGACGAGGGCTAAACTCAGATATTGAGTACGGTAGCTTACGACTGCCAGCCACTGATGAAAAATTCCCTATAGGCAGCCACTTATGCTTTCCGCGCAGGCCTTGAAATAATTAATAACTTCTTAGATCAACAAATAATAACATTAAGAGGCAGGATAAATAACTTTTGCAAGGTACGAAAAACGCTTTTTCTCAACTGTCCAAAAAAAGCACAATTTACCCTCCATTTAAGCATAACAGAAAAACATGAGTACATAAATCGCGAGATTTAATTCCATATAACCGAGAAATCCGTACTTTATATTTAAATTTTGTGAGCTGTAAAATGACAATAAATCACACATACCTAGTTAAGATAGATGATTTATATTAAGTAATGTTTCTCTTAAATAGTCTTTCAGCCAAGATGGACGATTAATGTCATTCAGAAAAATCTGTTGTTTATAAACAAATGTCTAGTTTCATTCAGCAGCCGAAATATGCTCTGCGTGTCTTGCACGCCTTATTCCATGACGGTATCCTAATATTACTTGCAATATTCACACTACCCTTTCCGAAATGTCAAGGTAGTACCCTCCTGTCGTCATTCTGGATATTATTTCGACAAAGGTCCATTATTTTTCCTATTCATTTGTGCTGTGAAAGACGGTGTCAACCATGTCTCGATAGCCGATCGTACATGGGCTAACGGGGCTATGGCGGTGGTGTCACCAGGGCGTGGTGGATTTCCGACCGGCAATCGGATCTCCTATAAAATACCACATGAGCCCGACGTCGGCACCATGACTCGGCGTGTGTTCCCCGCCACAAAAGGGTTCAACAGCCACAGGATTACATGGACCCCTGGACAGTACCCCGTACTTCCGAATGGCGAATGAGCTCTCAACAGCCACCGGCAACCATGCAACTTACTGCTGCCTTGCAGACTGCGCTTGGATGTGCAAAGGCTAGAGGTGCGTCCTCGATCAAAAAGCCGAGTGGTGAGGAGACACCACTTGTACCAAATTCCCAAGAAACTCCATGAAATGTCACATGGAGCCGGCTTATCCTCCAAAAGGAGTCAGCCGCAGTAAAGTAAAGTAAAGTAATATCCTAAATATAAACCTATGACCGAGCCTCTCATATACAAGCATACAATAAATGACACCACTTGCGTATAATCAAGAAATTCATGGATATGAATGGGCGGTAATATGATAGTATAACAAAGCTAAAGAAATACTATGAAAATTTTAAATAAATCACCCGTGTAGGGTCCTGCGTTTTGATTCATTTTCCTGAATTCATGTCTTATAACACTACTAGAAAATTTTTTTAGCCTAAATCTTTTTTTCTAAGATAAACCAACAATCTCAGACACTTTGGACCTATATCAGATCAAGGTCTTGTTTACTGACCGAAAGATAATATGCCTTCCACAATTATTAAGCTATTCATTTATCCAGGAAGTGCTAAGCTATATATCGTCCCAATTATGGTTAGCAAACGAAATAATATAGCAATTTTACGTTTTTTTTAATTCCAAAGCCGGAACTCACCCAACAAAAAGTAGTGACCACACTGTGACATTACAATCCTCTCCATTAGAGAGAGAAAAACTATTCTCTAATGTGCATTTTTTCCAGTTAATTATGTGCACAACTCCTTCGCTAGTACCAGCTGCCACAATTCGTTTATTCAATGTATTAACTGATAGACACAGTACCTTACCTATGAAATATGAAAGAAAAACCGATAAATTACAATAGACAAATATGACAAATTTAGTCTCAAATAGTAAACAACAATTACACGGCACGTCGATTACAGAATAAATAACCTTAAACAGGATAAATGCTCTGAATTCTTCCTGTCAAACAAGTCCTTATTTTTCGAATGAAGTACCGCATTAACAAGGAAGCTTTGCAACTTCAGACTCAAAATAGTATCCCATTTATAAATAGAAAAACTCCTCATAATTAAAAATCGTCATTCGTTCTTAGGTTTCGTATTACCGGCTCAATACATCATTATGCCAAAAGTATACGTAGTTACCAATCCGACGCAATAAATGCCAATTCAAAGATGTACCGGCCCTTTATTAGACCACTGAGACAGACGTTTATCTAGTATAACGGCCAACAATTGGAGATCCTAGTACTGCTTAGAGGGACAAATCAGTAGCAAAATGTTTTAACCCACCAGTTTTATCCGATCGCTACAGGATGTTTCATAGCCTGCGTATCTAGTTAATATACGTCAGTTGCATGGGACAATTCATTGTCAGATATAACCCTCTGCAAATCTATCCCACCAGATAGCCAAAACTTGATAAAAAGGACTTCGGAAAAAATAAATGAATATTCTCTCGATCATACACCACTATTCGTGATAATCGTCACTTATTCAGATCGTATCAAATAATTACTTGAATAAATAAGTAAACGTAAGAACCAAAAACAATCGAAAGCGTCAACATCATCATAAAAATTGTTTTCTAGTTGTCTCGGTAGCCTAGCAAGTAGGATATGTAATTGTTCTTCAAATTTAGTGTTCTAATCAACGCAACCAACGTTCCATAACAAGGTGAGATTGTGATCGAACATCAAAAAACGGCCGAATAGAATTGGTCGGTTCGTAAGCAATAACTTCAATCGCTTAAAAGGTAATAGCCAAAATCAGTCGCAGCGAATATATCGCTTTAGTAAGCTGTCCAGACGGTGGCCTACGTTCAGCCACCATCAGTCTACGCAACAAATCTCATTGAGAGTATATATTAATTTAATATTCTGGATCTCGCGATTCTAGTTACTAAAGGAAACAACCGCTCGACTAAAACTTTTGGAAATCTAGGTAGAAATCAGTCCCTCTGGTGACATTGGAAATCTTACGTAAATTTTCAGATCGATTGCGAGCATAACAACAGTTTTTGAGGCTTCTATGGAGCTTCACTTCTTTATCTAATATCAGAATAAAACTATTAGTGTATTTGGGGATCTGCAAGCCTGTTGAAACCACCGAATTCTAATACAGGTAGCTATGCGGTAAACGTAGAAAGTACAGCATCGTCAAAATAATATAAAATTGTGGAGACAATTATACTATTATAGCCATGGTACCTTTATTAAGCCTGATATTCCATAACATTTTTTGCGAAGCAGAATCTAAAACGCCAGAGCAACTTTTGAGTTGAGGAACCAATTTCTTACACGCATCCTATTTTTCGATGTAGGATTAGACTAATTTTCTTCCTTTTCACAAATCCCACCGAAGTTACGAGAATTGACCAAGCTTGATGCGAAAGCTGCAAACAAATAATGTTCGTGACTGCATAGAAATTGTGCAGCCGACATTTCCA
Source organism: Eudiplozoon nipponicum (assembly GCA_029291075.1). Taxonomy (NCBI): domain Eukaryota; kingdom Metazoa; phylum Platyhelminthes; class Monogenea; order Mazocraeidea; family Diplozoidae; genus Eudiplozoon; species Eudiplozoon nipponicum. The sequence continues at coordinate 66,475 of JAQBSW010003689.1, forward strand.
GTCAAGTTCAATCTATGCAAGACTGTTAGAGGTGAGAGCCGTATATCTAAATTTGATTTACATATATATTCAATGCGGTTTGATCCTCGATAGTCAGTTTGCCGTCGTACTCTGATGATGATCATGGAAGGTCGAAACGCGTCAGTGCGTTGCGGTTGGCGGTAGTTTTGTTATGTTGTTCGAAGACAGGTTAAATACAATAGGATTGATGTTTACTTTAAGCTCGCAAACTTGATTTGAATAATTGTTACCACCACTCGCGCAATTAATTATTGTTAAATTGTATTGTCTATATATGTATATGTGGCGAAAACTGCAAACAATTAATGTTCGTGACTGCATAGAAATTGTGCAGCCGACATTTCCAGTCAAGTTCAATGTATGCAAGACTGCTAGAGGTGAGAGCCGTATATCTAAATTTGATTTCCATATATATTCAATGCGGTTTGATCTTCGATAGTCAGTTTGCCGTCGTACTCTGATGATGATCATGGAAGGTCGAAACGCGTCAGTGCGTTGCAGCTGGCGGTAGTTTTGTTATGTTGTTCGAAGACTGGTTAAATACAATGGCATTGGTGTTTACTTCAAGCTCGCAAACTTGATTTAAATAATAGCGATAATAAGTTGGTGTTAGTGTCACGCTTTGTGTATGATAGGAACAATGGCACACTTCCAATTTTTCTGTTTGGATTCCTTCCTCCATATTGCGGAAACAAAATTTTGCACTTCATTCTAAATATCTGTTACACGAAATTTGAAAAATGAAGAAGCCATAGACGCCAGTGGGTCTACTGTCTCTCATGACAGTCTCCGTCATTTAATTATAAATCTGATTTTCGGTGTCCCTCTCTTAAAAAGTCAACGAGCTTTGCTTTTGAGAATTTCTATCTGCTAGAGCGAACATTGCTTATATGCAGTATCCAAGCACAGAATTCAAAGAGGTTTTGACGCTTCAACGCTGTTTCCAACATTATACTAGTGTTAATTTTCATCCAGCGTGCGGCCAGAATCAAACCACTTTGTAACGCTTACGAGCCAGAGATACCTCCTCTTAGTTTCGCCGCCGATATCGGGGTTGAAAATCTTCAATTTTAGTAAAGACGGGAAAATGTTTTAATTTCGGATGACAAGTTCACGTTTGCTTAAGCTTCGCCTTTATGACGCTCAAGATAATGCTTGTTATACTTGCGGCTGTAGATACAGGCCCGCAGATGATCATCATGCATATAAATAACGACAGAAATAATAATTTAGACACAATATTACTGAGATTTACGAGAGAGAGAAAGAGTTAAATAATAATTATTGCGGAGAACTAATATATATGCAAGTATGTATTAGGTGTTGCGAACCTAGTAACAAATTAGTTCAATTGTGACCAGAAGGATAAACCAAAGGCAGCATGAACGGAAAGTATAATCTCATGAACATTCGTTTCGTGCTTACTGGCGACTCATCAGTAGGAGCCGGTATTACGCCCTTTAACCACTATATATTTTGGTCAAGTATGTGGGATAATAGGACGGTACAATCTCCTAGACGAATGTGTAAACCTGCAATAGTGAAGCTGACATCATATAGTCTACGGAAATGCGACTTCAACGCTAGCTCACACTATATAAGAATACCTAGTTACTATGAGTATATTTAGCAAGATAACTCAAAGTGAGCCAAACTTAGCCTCTACACAACATCATTATGGCCAAGTCATCATTAGTGAAATGTAACATCAACAATAGAGTTTCCTTTCGACATTCACTATATCACATCATAAAGAAGAAGCATTGGCAGCATATAAATTCTATATATTTTTATCCATTTCACACGAATCACTGGAAGTCATTGAGATGTCCGAGCACATCAGGCTAGAGGACAAATATTTTCGATGGCAATGTAGTTGATAATTGACGCGAATAAGTTCACGACTTCTAGAACTAAGTAGCCTACGCCGAACCCCGAATAAGTCAAAAAGAGCTTAAATCTATCCAGTCAAGTAGGGTTTTAAATGAATATTGTTTTTGCGAACCTGTATTAATTGAAATTATCTGATCTTCGATTTGATTAACGCAGATTTCATTGTTACAGTAATTTTCTTGTTTCAAAATATTTCGGCTAAACTTATCGATAGCCTCCATCAATTGCAATATACTTTACAAGTTTAACAACAGAAACTAATGAAGCAAGCCAAAGTAGGGCCTTAGCTGCAACATTTGATACCAGAAAACCAAAATACTTGGGTGAGTCGCTTTAATATTTCAAATGAGATTTCCACTTTCCCGTGAGCTAAATCCGAATGAGACATTTAATGTTGAAACACTTCTGATCATCTGATAAATGCAACGTGGATACCGCACTTGTGCAGACAGCCAGTCGCGTGGTAAGATACCTAACATTACAAGAATGAAAAAATATACTATCCTTGAATTTAAGCGATTCCAATGAATGACAAAGGCTGCAGGAAATCTATCGTCAGCATTTTAAGGAAATTGTAGATCCGACACAAAAGAGGTGGCTTTATCAGTAGTCTTTCTCTAACCTAGCTCTGGAATTGGAGCATGGAATTTTACGACTCAACCATCGGAACAGAACAGCCCACAAAACTCTTGTCAATCTCTTATCGTAATTATAACAAACAGCAACGCAACAGCCTTAAACAAATGATGCTTCAGTGCATTAAAACTATAAGAAAAGAGAATGTACATACAAAAAAAACAGGAAAAGTTTTTACGAACGAATGACAATGATAACCAATTAAACCAGAAAATGTTAACAGAGAACTATTTATGTAGATAGGATCTAGTTCAGATGAAGCAAATAACCTTGGCAACACGCGAACATGAGACAAACTCGAACACTGCACACATCATAATAGCCAAATCAACTATAAAGAAAAGTGACAGAAAAACAGCTTTCTGGCTTTATTCATTGTATTGCTTCACAAAACAACTAAGCCTCGAAATTAACTAGGAAAATAAAGTTAGTATGATTCTACTATAAATATGCACCAAGCTCACCACTGAGCTCGGTTCGATGCCACAGCATGAATGTTCACAACCAAGAATAATAATGCATATGAGAATCACATTCTGGTAGACTAGCGGAGCCTATTTTATTGTAGCTGACTTTAACTATTTTAGCCCTATCAAAATATAACCATCTAAACTTCTTTTGTCAATATGGCGCTGAATGACAGAATAATACTGTACAAGGAAATCGAATTGAATACATGCGAAAAACGTGAACGAACCAGCACAGTTAATAGTTCCGTTCTTTTTTCTAAAAAGCATCTGTTGACTGCTCCAAAAATATTTCTACAAACGTCAGTTTTGCTTATTCGTTTTTTAGTAATAAATATCGACTATGATTTTCAAGCAACTGTAAGCATCTAATGTCTTAGAATCGTACATATACATTGTAAACACGACTATTAAGGCCCAGTAAAATACAGTGTGGATAAAATAAGTAGAGCTTCTTGATGCTCATATTTGCAATGTCACGCATAATGCTTTAATTATTGATACAGATAGCAATATATTTAAATCTGTTAAAAGGGTATTCAAACTAAATTTGTAATTATTATACGCATTCTCGACAAAAACACTTATGGTCGCGTTAAGATCATCTTGACTACTAGCAGTGGTGTTCATCATCATCTTGCACAGCAATGAAAAAGGCATTAGTTATTAAAGTTTCATTGCCATGTAACAAGAAACAACTAAATTTTAAAAAGTTATCACAAAGAAATAAATACTAATTTAGGTAAAAAAGGTATTTAAAGAGTAGTTTATGAGAGGGAAGCATCAATTTAATGAGTATGTTTTCATAGAAAACACATGGAAGTACGACAAACTCAACCTCAACACAACATCATTATGGAAAAGTCACTTTTAAGACAAAGGAACATCGGCAATACAGGTGTTCGTCAAGAACGTCCACTACCCTCAGGTGGGTTCAATTTCGTCTTTCTGGACTATATAGACGATACCGTACTATTTTTCGGCAATCGAGATTCTGCTTAATCCATTTTGAAAATTATCTGTCGGTGTTTTCGTTTCTCATTACGCAAGTCGCACCCTATAAATGTAAGATACCTATACAGGATCACCCGCCACACACTCTATGCAGCTGCCAAATGAACATCTGGACGCAGTTGACAATGCCCTAGTCGATATGACTGATGAGGTCAGTTCGAGAATCTCGACAGTTAGAGTACCCAACTCCAATCTACGCCATTTCTGTAGAAAAATTAGTATTTGTACTGCCGAAAAGGTCGCGTGTACATTGCATATGCACTTTCAATTTTGTACACTAGTGAATCTTAGCCTCTCAGGTGATGGTTGTCGACGCCTACAGGCATTTGATCACCTTTGATTAAGCATAGGACATACATTTTACCAACAACGAATAACAAACGCTGGCATCCGTAGAAGTATTTTTCGACAGGCCAGCAAGTGCAATTCGTTATGTAAACAAATAAGGTTCTATCAATTGCATTGTCTTGGTCACGTTTTGCGTATACCGGCAATTCGATTACGAAGCAGGAAACTGTTTCCTTACCTAGCGCCAGACTGGTATAAGAAACAGGTTTGGCAGATTTTGACAAGGAAAATTTAAAGTAAACTACATTCAAATAAAGAAGTATAGAACACACTCGACTGCCAGGATGGGGTCCATGTAGTTCATTAGTCTTACCACGGAAATCCTGCGCAATATGGCATCGAAAGAACTCAATGGCATTCTTTTTGCACATTTGTAGTAGAGATATCTTTGTAACATTCGTTTCTCAACTTGGCAGATTTTGCTGAAAGGTTTTGACTTTTTTATGACGCGAAAACCACAAGGAAGCTGTATTGACTAAACAACTTGGTCTCATAGCAGAATTCGTCCTAATGGTTTGTGTAGAAGTTTGGTTTTCCTCACTTCTGCTTTATGCAGGTTAATATAACATAATAAACAGATCCCCGTCTTGAATCACTTTGTATTTATGAAATCTATTGTAATTCTACTTTTTGTCTTTTAAAATAAAATATTTTCTTTTCAAATACTTTTTTCATATTATCTCATGCTTATATGTCAGTAAATCATCAGTTACTAACGACTTTCGTATTGCTGCTTATGAATTGTGGACAGGTAATATAATCTTCTGCCTTAGTAAGTAGGATTTTTTCGATAGAAGACTAGTTTAGCCCAAAATCTATTTACTATCCTAGTAGTAAACGACAATTTTCTTCATTCTCCAGAATCCCAAAAAAATATTTTATCATGGTGACAAAAATTTAAGGCCAATAAATTAAAGCCTGTTTTTAATTATCCGCCCTGCAAGATTCAGTAAATTAGGCGACTCCTTCTATACTTCGCACTGGATAATGCAATTCTAGAATTACTTAGAATTTTCTGGCCTATAAAAAACACTGTCGCCAGCTCCTGGACAATTACAGTGTGTGAAAAGCAATCCAAACATCGCGTTGTAGCTATGACAGCTCTTTTAACTCAAATAGCACCAAAATACAAATAATCAAGAGATAATTGACTGATTAACATTTGTATGAGCGTAATTAAAAAACTGGTTCCACCGAAGTAAATGGGTTAATTCGGCTGCTGAACAAAAAATCGACCAAAATCAACCGTATAAGAAACCAAAATCTGCGTTTAGACCATGTACAATTTATGATAAAATATATATGTTCTTTGGATCTTGAAGAATGCACATAATGCCCAATTAAAGACATTGTTTATTATTATTTTACTACATTTGTGATACAGTAGGTTTGTAGCCCATATTTGTGCCACTATAACCTGGCACGTATTCATCTTTCGGTAAATCGATATCACTCTTTGAGAGCTATCAGCCTTTCCCTTTAATGGCCTACCGAAATCTTGAACAAAATAATATAATTATCTGAAGTTTCCTACAGAATAATAATTTAAAAAATGCACACTACTAAAATAAAATAATCTGCTTCATTTACCATTAAGTTGAAGAAGTGATTTCTCAATTTTAATATCATCTTCAAGAAGACAAGAGGTTATAACGCCTTCGTCATTTCCAACCAAAAATCGTTTGGACACATATACCATGCAACGGTGCACCACACTTCCGGGAAGAGCCACGCTTATCTGAAACGAGATTTAAATGAAAGAAACGTAATTTACACGAAATAACTTCAAATCTTACCATTTTCTGTCAAAATCTGTATATAAATGAGCCAAATTTTTGAAAATCGTTGACTTATATAACTTATATAAGCGATCGTAGCAAGCCCAAACCAACCGTACCATCAACGAAAACATGAAAATTGCCGGATTAAAAATAAAATACTCATCGAATCTCGAATGAAGTCTCAAAATACGTTTTAATTCACATAAAACTTTTATTATTAAATGGGAAACAACGAAATGAGGGCAAGCGTGCTAGATCCCGAAGGCGAATTAGGGCTGATGAAATTTTAGAATGGAAAAAGGACGACGTATGAAACATTATTAACATGACGTAAAACTAATTAGCATAGTAAATATGAAATTGTAATCGTTGTATAGACTGCAAGACGTTAACGATTTGTGTATAAACTAGTAACTAAGCTCATTAATCCTACATGTTATATATGCATAAATTCAACACAGAATAAATTTAATTTCCCTTCCCCAAAGCCTGTGAGAGCAAAAATTGCTAGGAAGCGAACAAACCTAATAGAACGCTTGATTTGAATTGCACGGTGCTGGCCTTGCTTTTAAACTCTCCGCCCTTTCTTTGTGCGGAAGAATTGAGAGCACACGTAGGTCGGTAAAATCTTGAATCCTTTACGTTTCCATGTGCACCAAATTGTGGCCTTGATAGATGGATTCTTACTTGAAGCCTTCCATCAGCTGCTTATCCGAAAATGACGTTAGAACCAGATATTGCGACATTTTTTCCGAATTTTCGGGACTTCCTTTACAATTTCATCTAAGTTTCCTAATTAAAGAACAAAACAATACGCATACTTCTTAGATCACACATTGAAATTGTTCTTAAATATCTGGTTCCAAAATCATTTTCATGGTCAAGTGAGAGTCCATCAATCAAGGCCAATAATCGTTGCATCTGGAAATGTAAATGATTAAAAATTTCACCCACCAACGAGTGCTATCAATTCTCCCGCACAAGAAAAGGGCGGCGAAATTTAAAAAAACCAATAAAAGGCACCGATTTCTTAAAAAGATGGTAGAATCAGAAAATGGGGAATAAAAAATACCGATATAAAGCTAAGCCAATCAGAATCTTATTTATATACGTCATCAGCGCTCGCACAGGATTAAACGGTCGTCTTATCCGCTGAGTCTCACATGGTGAATAAACGATAATAAGCTGATGCAGTTAAGCTTAATTTTTTATCACAAGGTTAGAAAGCTATATAAGTGATCTCACTGGAATAAACAAAAGTAATACTAACTTTCGACAGGAGGGTGTTAAGTGTCTGGTCGCAAGTCTGCAGGCCCCAACGATTTGCTTCCGAGCTAATTTAAGGATGGGGACGATATAATTACTGGTGCGTTAAATAGCCTATATAGTATTATATGAATGAAGAGACAGTGCCGTTTGTTTGAAATGAGTCGAAAATCATCCCTATCTTTAAATCGAGTTTGCGAGCTTAAAGTAAACACTAATCCCATTGTATTTAACCAGTCGTCGAACAACATAACAAAACTACGACTGGTTAAATACAATGGGATTGGTGTTTACTTCAAGCTCGCAAACTTGATTTAAAGAATTGTTACCACCACCCGCGCAAACAATTATTGTTAAATCATTCCTATCTTTAAAAAATTCAAGCGTAATGCGTGTGATAACCATTGTAGTAAACGCTTGACTCCAGCCGTAAATAAGTCATTTGTCTCGATTATTTTAAGCCGTCTTAGCGCTTTGTGTGAATCACATACTGGGAAAGCACAAATCGGGTTTCATTCAGTACGCCGTTGCATGGACGTTTTTACCTTAGGAAAAGTACTTGAAGAGCAGTATGTATATGGTCGTCCCACAATAGTCATATTCTTAGACTACAACAGTGCACTTAACGCAGTGCTCAATATTATAGTCCCTTCTACAAAAATATTTCTGGTTGCGTTACAATCTAAAATGAATTAACATAAAACTTAACTAAAAGCAGTGGTGTTCGTCAAGGCTGTCCGCTTTCCGGCTTTTTGTTAAATTTTTTATTAGTTGCTATTATGGACATCACAATACGTTCAGGATGGGTGTTGAAGTTCTCACGGGCAATAGATTATTCGATTTTGACTATGCAGACGATATCGTACTATTATTCAACATTCGAAACTCTGCTCAAACCCCACTGAATAGATTAGCATTCACTGTTCTGTCTTTCGGTATGAAGTTAACACCTAAATCTAAGATACTTTTAAAGGATCAGCCACCACTCATTCCAGCTCTGTGATTGCACAGTAAAGATCTGGACAAAGTTGACATATTTACATACCTCGACAGCTCTAACAATAACTCAAGCAATATGTCTGAAGAGGTGAGTATGAATATAGCGAAATCTAGAGTAGCTTCCTTAGCCTTATAGGTCGTGTTTACAGTGCATCCGTATGAGCAGTTCTATAAGTGAGACTTGACCCCATAGGATTGATGATTTTATACGCTCAGAAGCATTCGATCACCGTTTTGCAGAAGCATAGCATATTTAAGTTACTAACAACGAGTAATCAACACTGACCTCCGTAGACAAATAGTTGGATCGGCCAAAAAGTGCCTCGTTAGAAAAAAATAACGCTCCATCGATTACATTGGCTTTGCCACGTTTTGCGTATGCCATCAATTCAATCGCCCAGCAGTGTTCTCTCACTTAGCGCCAGATGGGCGTAAGAAACAATGGTCCATGTGCACATCATATATCTTGGTCGGAAACCATGCGCGATATATCTTTCCTTTTTTAGTTAAGCAGAGTTAGCTGCGAGGTTTGGTTGTGCTAATGACGTGGTACAGTGAAAACCGCGATGAAGCCGACCTACTTTTAAGCTAACAATCGAAATAATAATAACCAGGTCCTCCCCTCATAAATCTCTTTTTAATAATTTGCGGGGCTCAATTAATTATGTCGTTATTATTTTTTGTTTTTTTATTATTTTTATGATTATATGATAGTGAAGCATTAACTGCTAATGACTTTGATATTGATGTACATGATGATGATGATTAACAAAAATTATGATGGGTCATATTTTCTTAGAAAAGTGATATCCATCGATGAGGATTTGAATACCAATTATAAAAAATAGATAATCGATCAATGTTCATATTATTGATGTTTATGTGCCAATATAAATGATAAGGCTTTGAGGAAATTGAACCTAATGAAGAAGGTTCTTTAAAAAATCAAATAAAGAACACAATTAGCGTAACGGACTTCCAATAAACGGAACATAATTAACTATTCTTTAATGAAAAAATTCTTGATTGACACGAACCAATGGGTAACGTAAATCCAACTAAACGGCTGAATAGCACAAAACGCGTTATTAAAAGGACATGAAAGCCATAATTCGGATTTAGAACAAAGGAGGAAGTTACTTTGTTCTCAGTTTTGATAGAAGCTAGCGTAATTTAGCACTGACCATAATGATGATTATCCCTAAAATAAATTAGATAAGACTTTTCGTTCTATTGAAAGGGATAGTAATGTTATTTTATAGCGTTAAGAGTAAAACCGAAAGGTTCGAATTGACATATAATCATTTATAAAAACAACTTACAATAATATAACAGCATCGTGATACAAGTGTTAGTATTTGTGTAATGTAACGAACGAAGTTTTATTCAACATGAATAATTGAAACTAACCATAATAAATGAATATAATTTCCAAACTCATTTTTCCATAATTGATTTTAAAACTAATATTAAAGGTATAAATAGTACTCGAATGTACTACCCCTTTCCGGATATTCCAAAGACCCTCGATTATGTCTCTTTCTCAGCGATGGAATCAACCTTATTAAATAATGGTATTTTCGGTAATATATTTAATTTCATTAGTTTATACCTTTGAAAACGATCCACGTCTGTAATGGTTGACAATGGTCGATTGAGATCGACTTCTGTCTGTTTAGGATTACCGCAAGGCATTGTACTTAGCCTTATACTATTTAACCCAGCACTTACACACATTCAGATTGAGGATAATCAAATGAAGCTGTTCGAAAAGGCCGATATGGTTGTGGTACTCAACATTCAGTTCACCCCCATCACCATCGTATCACCAATTACTCAGTTACTGTCTGAACTGCAAACTCGCCGTATCGAAATTGGGCCTATACTCTATCCGGATAAATCTCGCGTAATAAAACTTGGTTTTGACTACATTATATCTTCCCCTACACAAAAATTTTCTCCTTACAAAGAAATGATAGACTTGATCAAGCACTTCGATATCCTTTGACTTTCCTCTACATATTAAACACGTCAAGGCAATACACTTCAGATTTTTCCGTTTAATGTGTGATAGAACCGCATTTCCATTGGGAAAAATACAAACTCAGTCCGATCGAAGATAAAAAGGCAATGTAAATTGTGATCAATCGGATCTTTGTAAAATTGTTGGTGCGCAGCTACAACCCGCCTTAGGCTCCACTCTAGTTATTTTGCACATAAGCATTGGTCATCCACATCATTAATGTTTACAATTATCTAATGATGTGCATAATAACTTATTAAAAAAATTATCATTATATTTGAGCTAATCTAACACAAATTCAAATGAATACGACATCCTACGGTCCCTGTCTTGAGCTGGATCTTCGCTGTTCAACGAAGCCAACGGTCCTTGTCTCACTACGGAATGTTGTCGAAATAAGGCGTATTAATTACGAGCAACTTATGCTTTCAAATACCATAGATGGAATTTTTATCTAGCTTCGTCTCATGAATTCAATTAGTCGATTTTTATCCAAATTAGTTCGAATTTTATTTTTCCTCACAAGGCATTGTTATAAAGAACTCTTTTCTCAACTTTTACCAGACTCACAGATCAATAAACAATAACTAGTCACAGTTTAATTCACTCATACATACTCCTACTTTGGTTCGTATCTTAAAATTTTCAAATGTTAGGCCAGATTACCCATTGACAAATAAAATCTACTATTAAAGACAAACATTCAACAACTATGAGAAAATATTACTGTAAAAAATAAATAGCTAAAATGGAGTATAAATAAAATAATTTCGTATCTAATAGGGCTTTACACATCCAAAAAAGTAACAGAAAAAGGTTACATACTCCCAATTTGCATCGTTGAAGATCTATTTCAGCAAGTATTCCAAATGAGGTGCAACAAAAGAGCCTATCTTTCACCCATAATACAGACTCAACAGAGTGCAAAATACTACCAGGTATACATGCGAAAAGATAAAAATTTTTCACATCTGCATACACCTCTATTGATCCATCCTGTCTTGAGACAGCTATTAATCCTGATATTGAACGTGTAACACCGCTTAGCAAAGCAGGTTTGAAATCATAGAAACCTATATTATGGGCTTGTATTTTCATCATTAAAACTCCGAAGACGCATTTGGATCACGAATTAATTTTGGATAACAAAGGCTTTTTATTCAATTCTGTTAATTATTGTTTTCATAAATAATTTGCAAACAACCGACAAATAGCGGGAAATAAAGATATAATTATAGATTTGCTTTTATTTAGCATGACTAATGATGCAAATAATTCGGCACATTTTAATAAAGGTGGATATTTTATATAATGGTTATCGCGTGCAACAGTTTATAGATTACGCACATTTACGACTCCCCTTAAACAAAATAAAACAATAATTTACAATACAACGTGGATCAAAATGTTGTTTAAAAACACAAAGTAATTCGCCGACATATTGCGTTAATTAAATTTAGTTCAATTTACGCTGCACCAATGAGAAAAAGCGAAATTTGCCGTTAACCAATGGTGTGCGAACAACCAATCAAGGCTATTTAAGCAAGGTGAATTTACCATGCATATCAGTTGTCGCGTTTGCCTTCTGCTGTGCGTTTCTTTGGGCATATTTCAGTTACGCCAATCTTGTTGCTGTACAACTAGAGAGACGAGCCAGTTACTGCAGAACTTTAACGAGATTACTCAGTTAATCTCTCACCACGGATTTCAACGCCACAACAAAAGGAACCACAACTCAAGTCAACCGGAGGTAGATCGCCTCTGAATTTGCCAGGTTTAAGTTAAAACCTAAGCAGGTTGGATCGTTGTTAATGTGTTTGTATACGACCAAAGGAGCTAGAGTGCTCGACGTTGTGGTCATGACATTTGTGGAGTGGTCTTTGTGAAATAGATAAAGTTGAGATATGCATTGAAAGTGGCCTGTACCATGATATGAAGTTGATCACTACTTAGTGTTGCTACACGAAAGCGTTAGCTCTAAGTAGCTGGTCATACCAAAAATAGGCAGTGTAATGTCATGTGTGAGAAATACATTATAATGTAAAAATATATACATTAAAATCAAAGGTAACTGCATAAAAAAATATGTACACGAACATTGCCTCAGAGATGGCATAATACCAAAGAACTGTTCAAAATGCTACACAATTGTTAGCTAAGAACAGCTGGTTATGCCACGTGAGACAAATACGAAAAATAACGTAAGGTTAAAAATTTTATAGTTAATGTTAATGTTGAAA
>JAQBSW010003690.1:0-79151 GCA_029291075.1 Eudiplozoon nipponicum
AGAAGCGCACCACATCAAGATCGACTTAGTGCATCTGCTGCTTTGTTATCTTTTCCGGGTCTATAGACAACATCGAAGCTGTAAGGTGATAATTCCATTTTCCAGCCAAAAATTTTATCGTTCTTCACTCTTTCCCGATTTTGATTGCCAAAAATAAAGGAAACAGATCTTTGATCAGTGACAAGTTTGAAATGATTACCCAAAAGCAAATGCCTCCATTTTCGAATAGTTTCAACCACGGCATAGGCTTCTTTTTCAACAGCTGAGTGATGTTTTTCAGATGGCGTCAACGTCCGACAGAAAAACGCCACAGGTCTTCCATCTTGGTTCAAAGTGGCAGCAATAGCTACGTCCGAAGCATCAGTTTCGACGATAAACGGAATATCACAACGAATAGAAGCTAGAGTTGCTACGGCCAATTCTTTTTTAAGATCATCGATATTTTGTTTCACAGAGACGGGCAAAGGAAAAGTTCGATTATGAACGAGTGAGTGAATTTTATCGGAGAAGTTGGAGATCCACGGCGAATAATAAGCGAAAAATCCCACAATTCTTTGTTGCGATTGCACATTCGACGGTGGTGGGAGATCTTGTAAAGGCTTTAATCGATCAGGATCAGGTTTAATTTTTCCATTCGATGTTCGAAAACAAAGGAGAGTAACTTCTTTAGCTGCGAAAATTCTCTTTGATTCATTTAAGGTCAATCCATATTTTTTAGCGGCATTAAGAAATTTGTTGAGATTTGTTTCGTGTTCAAGCGTATCTCTCCCGCAAACTGTCACATTGTCCACATAGACAAATGTATCTGTGAGATCTTCCTGTGCGATTATATGATCCATAGTTCTTTGGAAACATGAGACACTATTCGTCACTCTGAAGGGAATGCGACGGAATTGAAACAAGCGTCCACACGCTTCGAAAGCAGTAAATACATTTTCATGTTCTTGGATAGGTATTTGGTGGTAAGCGCTTTTGAGATCCAAAGTGCTGAATATATGATATTTTGAAATGGTTTCAGCCATTTGGTCTATTTTCGGCAAAGGATAGGCGTCTAAGAGTGAATTTGTTGACCGTTTGGCTGTAGTCCACAACCATACGTTTCTTGTGATTCTCATTCGATACCACGAGAACTTGTGCTCTCCACGGGGATGTTGAAGGTTCGATAATTCCATCAGAAACTAATCTGTTTATTTCATCCCGGATAAATATTTCATCCATTCGATTGTACCTTCTTGATTTCGTAGCAATAGGCCTCCAGTTAGCAGTTAAATGGTGGGAAAGAGGCGGGGACGTAACAGATGCAGGTTTCAGTAAACAGACGGTGAATGACGATTTATGACCACCAAAAGAGATATTTACACTTATGCAATCCAAGGAAGTCATGACCGAGGAGTACGTCAGTACAAAGATCAGAAAGTATAGATAGCTTGATATTTTTCTAAACACATGATTTGTATTGAATCGACACAAAACAATGGCCTTTGGTATGACTCGATAATGAGCTAGACGCCATGGTTATTTTTTCTCGTGAGGAGTGAATTTTCCAATTATTTTTCAAAACGAAGGCTTCTGAAACATAACTACAGGAACTGCCTGTATCAACGAGAGCTTGACAATTTATGTTATTGACTTCTAGATTTATTACACATTTGGTGAGACAATCAGGAGCAGCAGCTAATACAGTTGCAGATATGGTAGGATGAAGCGTCAAAACCACTGGGCGGTGATTCTTAGAGTGGCATACCTTTTGAAAATGTCCTTTGTTTCCACAACTTTTACAGAAAGCGTTTCTGGCCGGACATTTCCACCTTAAATGATAATCGTACCCACAAAAGTCACATTTTTGTTTAACAGCAGCAACAAGATTATCTGTAGATTTATCGGAGGTTGATGAAGGAATGAGTGGCTGAACCGTTGCAGTGTGTGCAGAATTCAAACAGTTTTGATATGATAATGATTGCTTTTCCGCCATTTCGAGACCACGTGCTTGATCAAAAGCCGCTTGAAAATTAAGTGAGTTGTGTTCTAAGAGACGTTGTCTGATTGAATTGGACTGGATTCCATTAATGAAGGCATCGCGCAGAACATCGTCTCGATTTTCCTCGGCCCGAGTTGGTTTGATATTGCACTCCCTAGCTAACGATTTCAGAATCTGAACAAATTGATCCAATGTTTGTCCATTTTCTTGTTTAGTAGTCGCGAGTATATGACGAACAAAGACTTCATTTTTCGGTCTGACATAGAGATTCATTAGAGTTTTGATAGCATTATCATACGTATCACAGTCAACGATGTGTTCATATACGTTAGGAGAGACGTAGGAAATAAGAGTGTCTAATTTATCCGGATTCATGGATTCGACTGATTTCAGGAGACCACAGAATGTACGATACCAATGATTCCATTGTTTTGCTGCATCTGGTGCACTAGGTTCAACATCAAATCTTTCTGGTCTGAGTAGGCGTTCCATGATTGGGTTATATGATGAATAAATTGTTCTGAATTACAGTATCAAGCACAGCAACCGGGCAGATTGAGTCAGAAACCAGAAGAAAGAGTTGCCTGAAATATTAGGCTTTATTCATCATATAATGCAGATATACATGCTAAAAGACAAAGCAAAACATATTAGAAGACGAACGGTGTGAATATAAATGTGTGTACAAATAAACAATCATATCAATCATCCATATAGCGAAGCAGCATATACCATGCAATTGGGATTGTGGCATGGCATAGTATCATCGGCGCTTTAATGATTGTCTCCCGTGTTTGACAAGAATGCCCAATTCCATTACACATTTGGCAATATAAATTAAACTTTGTATAAAGCAGTAAAGACAATTAATCCGGTATTTGCAGATATTTCGGCCTCCAATTACGGAGGCCTTTTTCAATGCCAAACACATCACACACTTAGTTGACAATCAATATGTCAAGTGATATATATCACTGTAATCTCATTGCGAAGAGTGTATACATGTAGACACATACACAAACCAATTTAACATAACTTTTCCTAACATTTTTATAAAAAAACTTTATGCTTAAGAGATCTAAAAACAAGTATAAATGAGGCGGTTTAAATTAATATTTCCACTTGACATATTGATTGTCAACTAAGTGTGTGATGTGTTTGGCATTGAAAAAGGGCTCCGTAATTGGAGCCCGAAATATCTGCAAAAATCATGATGACAGTGGATTCAAATATTTCGGTACGCAATCCGAAAATCAGGTAAATTATTTCTTCTCTGTCGCGCAACATGTTTCTTTTAAATTAATCCGGTAGTCCGGTTTGGTTTTGATTACTGATGGAACTGGATCAGGAATACATTGCTTCAATGTCTGTGACTATTCACCGCTTCACACTACATAAAATTCTCAGTTCTATACTAGCTTATGTCTTTGGTTAGCCTTTCTTTCAAATCGGAACTTATCCAGCAGCATTTCAGGCCTGAAGTCCCAACTAGCCAAACTCTAAAACTTAATTTAAAAACTGTCATCAAAACTCGCGAAATCAATGATTGTTTAATCGTATAAATTTTAAGTTCAATATCACTTCCCAGTGTTTGATCTGAAATAACAAATTTGAGGTGGCTAGTTGTAACTTTCGGTCTAATTAGATGCCATATAGGCTACACCTAAACAGAATTTTAAGCAAAGAAGATTAGTTAGTATATAACTGCAAATTGTTTGTGGCAGGGTGGCGCATTGGATTGAGTCACACTCGTCAAAGCAAGAGTACTCCGGTTTGTGCCCCGTCCGTGGCACAATTCTGGACAATAAGGACGGAAACGCTCTGTTTTGTGAATCGCATTTGTTACCTTAAGCAAGGCTTAATTTATTCTGGAAAATGCATATATTATAGGATTAGTGTTTATATTAAGCTCACAACCTTGATTTTTAAATGTTGTCGTCACTCGCTCAATCAATACCATTTTAAAGAATTTAAATATTTATTTAAGTATGTGCATGTGGTCGATATATTTAATTTTGTGATTTGTAAATTGTGTATTTCTAAAAAAAAATTATAGGATATTTATTTAGCCTTTTGCCACATGATTTCTCGCCGATTTATCATTGGAATGTTCCAAGACTCACCGCAGTTAGCAAACCTTGAATCTGCTTTAATTCAACTTGAAGCGCGCGAGTGCCTTTTCCCCACCGGTATTGTGCTGTGTGAAAATTCCGAAGCAGTCCGAAAGAATATTAAGTCCTCAGAAAGTACATCGAAAGCGAATATTTCAACTACTTATGGACATTTACCTTTAATTCTCGAAAGGGCTGGTGTTTTGCTGACAGAAATTAAACGGCGTAAGTATATATTTTACCTTGCTACGTTTCTTTTTAATAATATTTCGTTAAGCATAATGTAACAGCTATTTATTCATATTGCATACATTTTATTGTAATTTAGGTATGCAAGAAGCATGGTCAGATGTTTATAAATGTTCTAATTTTCAGTGTATTTTTTTACTTGAATGAACTACATTACACAACAGAAATACTTATAATTTTGTAAATGTTTAATAAAACTCATCAGTATATTTTGAAGGTTGTATCAACTTTCCACAAACAGCGTGTTACAAAACATGCTATGTCATAAAGTCTCATCACTGAACAATGTTTATCGCTGTACTGCACTAGGAATGCGCGATCTGATATGTGTTACAGTCTATATAATTGAATTATTTTCATTTTTATGTATCAGTGAAGCATGAGGTTTTAAACGACGCTATTTTGGCATCCATCACAATCAGATTAACACATTTTTGCATATTTACATGCCTCATGATTAGTGAGAATATTTTATATGCTGTAAGTTTAAACTTAAAACTTATAAACATTTAATTTTAAACGTGTACATAATTACTGCAATCGTGTGTGTGCTCTATGTTAAGCAAATGTAGAAGCGAAAGAACCTCTTTTCAATCCGCCAAATGTCGCAAAAAAAATCGTGTTTAACCCCCCGATTTGATTGTAAAATCCTTTTCGGAGCTTAGTTTGATGAAGTCGTAAAGTGAGCGCAAAGCCATTGGGAGCGATGACGTTTACTCGAAGTTATTGAAGGTCAGAGGAATGAAAGCACTGAGGAATTTGAACACGTTTATTGCAGTGAATTAGATTAATAGTGCCGCTTTTGTGCCCACCTACAAAAAACGACGCTAAACTCCAAACAACTACTGGCGTATCAGTCTTCTCTGTTTAGCAACAAATTTGGTCACTGCTATTATTATGGTTGAAGGCGACAGAACGAAATTCAACCAAATCAGGCAGGACTTTGGTCGCGATTAGAATATGTAGACCAGATTCATTTTAATTTGTCGTACTCTCGTGTAAGACCATCGTTATTAACATTTTGGCTTTTTTATAGTTAAACGAACATTGGTTGCGCGGGCGGTGATAACAATTATTATAATCAAGGTTGCGGTATTGATATAAAAATCTGACCCATTAATTACTTAAATATGTCAGTATAAACTAAGAATTTTAAGGTGTTGAACAAGCAATTCATCCAGTAGACCGGTTTCGTCCTTATTGGGAACTCATCATGTACTGGCCAGAATTTGCCGCGAACAGGGTTCGAACCTGGGCACGTCTGCTTTGGAATCTGGTGCTCTAACCACTGAGTCACTTTGCCGCACACTACACTACACACAATTTTCAGTTATATACTAACTAATGTAACTTGGTTAGTCTATTTTTCTTTTTAGATGGAGCTCATATGGCATCCATTTAGACCCAAAGTTCCAACTAACCATCCCCAATCTGTCATTACTGAACAGGCACCACACTACATGGGGAAGTGGTATTGAAATGAACATTTATATAATTAAACGAACATTGGTTGCGCGGGTGGTGATAACAATTATTATAATCTAGGTTGCGGTCTTGATATAAACACCTGACCCATTAATTACTTACATATGTCAGTATAAACTAAGAATTGTATAGTGTAGAAAAGGCAATTCATCCAGTAGACCGGTTTCGTCCTTATTGGGAACTCATCATGTACTGGCCAGAATTTGCCGCGGACAGGACTCGAACCTGGACACGTCTGCTTCGGAATCTGGTGCTCTAACGACTGAGCCATCCTGCCGCACACTACACTGCACACAATTTTCAGTTATGTACTAATGTAACTTGATTAGTCTATTTTTCCTTTAGGTGGAGCTCATATGGCATCCATTTAGACCCAAACTTCCAACTAACCACCCCCAATCTGTCATTACTGAACAGACACCACACTACATGTGGAAGTGGTATTGAAATGAACATTTATATTGATTGTGCTCATATCCTGAACGAGATGGCGTGCTAACGATCTTAAAATTCAGACCAGACCTAAGGTGATCTATCCATAGTAGCTGATCATTCCGAAGAACCTACGCAGTTGGCGTATATTTCGGATCTAGTTGACTATTTCGATAGCTTGGACTTTATCTTCCAAAGTATATAAAAGGTATTTAACCGATGAACAACAAAATTTGCTCGTTAAATTTGACCATCAATTCGTATTGCTTCAGTTTGGTCAAGAAAGTCGTCAAATTTTAACGGTGTTCCTCAGTATATCGACAACAAATAATGAAAGGTTGAAACAGTGAGATGTTTCTCGATTTCATCAAAGACATTGTGTCCCACTGCGCGGTGAGATAGTTGAACCGGCCTAACTACCGAAGTTTCAGACTCTGTGTGTATCGTTGATCTCTTGATTTTTTCAGTGGTCCGGGTTTTTGGGATTTAATGACAAATTGAAATTGATTTTCAAAATCCATCCAAATAATATTATTGTTAAATATGATCCTTTCTGTCAGCAATCAGAAAACTTCATTTAATGAAAGATTTCTGCATTAAGGTGGTAGGCAGCTCCTTCATTCCGTTAGCACCCTTCGTTCTACCATTGGCGGCACATAGTTGATAATAAAAATTGTGGCAATCTACTCCCATCACATCTGACCTAACTATGCTCACCTTGGCACCTGCGTCGATTCCAGACCGTACAATTCGCGAAGAATTACGAATTTATTGCTGGAAAGCCCGGTAGAAGCAGCCTTCTTCGTGGTATTTTGTACTCCGCACATATTCAAAGTGTGTTTTATACCATCCGCGTGGTCTTTCGATACGCTGGCGCGAGTGATTTTCTCGTTTACGTCTCGATCCTGAACTTGAGATTGTGATCTATCTATCGCACTGCTCTCGTTTGGAAAACCCTCCCGTACGATCAAAAAATCTTTATTTGACCCGAGCTGCTGCATCATTTTTATGTTTAAAGTCACTGCGTGTACCTCAGTTTCTTACAGTTTGTTAAAACCATCCAACTTTCGGAGTTAGCTTGGTCAATCTGCATTCATGGACCTCTAATGTGATTCGTAGCCTGGCTGGTTATATATTTGTAACAATCGAATAAAACGCTTTCTGAACATTTTTGGTCATCAAGTGCTTGCGCACAAGCGTTCGTCAAATTCTGATGGTAGCTGATGTCCTATCTTTTCCAGGCGCAACAGCTCGCACATTTTAGTAGTACTACTAGATTGATTTCTTCGGAGTTAGGCTTTTAATGACTCGAAGGCGTTTGATGGATTTCCTTATCCCTAAACCCGAACATAGTAGTCATAAGATACTCTGACAAATCCATCCACGAAACAACAAACTTGTATGTTGAATCACCAATGGTGTAAGCTCTGAATTCAATATGAGCGTTTCAGATCATTTCCTAATTTCTTTCAGACCTACATGCTTTTAGATAGATAAAATTGACCTAGTGAAGATGCCATTTTGAGAACCTTAATTATGCCAAGTTCGAGTCAGTGTGGGTATGGTTGCGTACTACTGGACTACAGTAATCAATATATGTGCTGTAGTTTGACGAAATAGCCTTCTAATCAGTCTACTGGGTTAAGATACGTGACTCCTCAAGTAAGGCCTGTTGAGTCCTCCAAGTTATGATGAGCATCTATGATGAACAATATTGTATTTAATTAACTATGTAATTGACACTAAGAATGTATGTGCTTCACGCAACATTTTATCGCACATGTTTAATCTAGTAAATATATAAAACGGCAGACAGAATAATTAATTACCTGTTCCTGATTTCAACACGCTTGCATGAACATTAAATGCGTCCAAGTAAAATACATTTCGTATGTAGATATTTAAGTGACATACGTTGCAAAATATTTCAAGGTGATCTATATTGTAAAGCTATTCAAGATGACAATCGAACACAGATGAGGCTCGTGTAAGGCAGGATAAAATACATAAAAGTGAAACTAAGCATGGTCTAACCATGAAGTATACGAAATGATCTAAACAAATGTTATACCAAGAAATATTATATTATTTTCTTTTTTAGTAATATTCGTGTAAATCGGCATTTTTCAGTGGACGTTCACGATTTCAAGGCCAGCGTACCCTTGTCAGACAAGCATTTATTGTGTTTAATTATATTAATGAAATAATATTGACGGGTATTATACCCGATAAAGGAAATCTGCATTAAATCTGGCCCTAAACTCTTTATCTGTGGAGTAGAGATACTTCTGCATATCAGAATTTTTTAATTTGTAAAGGATATTTATTTTGTTACTAAATGTGCGAAAAATTTTCTTATGGTTATGTTTGTAGAAGATTTCTCTAGTGTTGATGTGCGTTCTGACTTGAAGAATCTTTTACGAAGGAAGAAATTTGAGAGTTTCGTAAGTGATCTGAACATCCAAGGTAAGTTCTGTATGATAATATGTTTATATTTATATGCAGCGACTTATAATACCCTGTTTTTCATAATAATTTCGTCAAAGATTTTAAGTCTTTTTAGTCTCAGATGCCAGTGCTGCGTTTAAATTCATCATTATAATTTGCATGTATAATGTTATATTTTTATTACTTGTAGACAATGATCTTAATGAAAGTTATTCCTGTCTTGGTGCCATTATATCATTTTTAAAGGTAATTAACACTAAGAGAATTAATGAGAATCAATGTTTTATTGTTTAATGAATTAAGGTAACTCTATTTTTTATAACTTTGATTGATTTGTTTTTTTCTATTTCCACATTATTTCATGCATTATTCATGTATAGTTATTTCTAGTTTCATATGAATAAATGGCGTATTACGTCTGCAAAAAATCTATCGATTTTTTCTCTGGATGCAATAAGGGTTGTTCGGCATAGCATACAGTAACATAAAATGTATCTTCGTTTTATATATATATATATATATATATATATATATATAATATGGTTTTGAGGCGTAGTGCCAGCTCCTGCTGTTGTATTTCCAGTAAGCACGAAATATTTGTGTACAAGAGATGATGGCGTCTGTTCATGCTGGCTCTCCAATATTCCCATAGTCCAATTTGAAATTACCTGTTACTATATACGCATTACAAAAATACGTATATTTTAATTCTCAACAATCAAGAATATATAATTATTACATGCTTTCCGATTAATGTCATTATTACCACGAAAGTTGGATTGTTGATGTTGATCAATAACAGAGTATAAGACATAGCTGGAGTAGCAAGTGTTTAGAATGGCTAATCAAATTTTTTGTATAACCATTTTATAATCTTGATTTTTTTTCACTAGAATTTAACGATTTCTATTGTCGAAAGCGAATATTGACTGATTATTTTTCTGGTATTTTTAACCTTAACGTATAGCTTAAAGATGATGCGAATAATTCGAATTCTTTCACGTTGTCCCGATTTAATCTTGACAATTATGTTCGATTGGATAGTGCTGCGATTCGCGCGCTTCATCTCTTGCCAGGACCAGATGACAGTAAGTTAAATTTTTGTTTTGACAAGATTTTTCTAATGGGCTTGTACAGACTTGCATTTGACCTAATTCACTAACATCTTTTAAATTATTTTAGCTCATCACTATATTAACAGGTAATTTTTATTCTATCCATTGATTGAAAGTCATAAGTCAATAACGTTTCGTAATGTGTACAGGCAAATGCGTATCAACAGATATGATATTTCCAGGAAAATAAATTTTTATATCTCGCCATTAATTTCTTCTATATTGACGCTCAACTTTCTTATTCCATGATTCTGCTTCTATTCCTTCTCTTTGCTTTTCTTGTTCTGATTATAACACTTTTCGTTACTATGAATATGGTTGATATTGATCAAATCTCTCAGTGCAATGTCCGAATTTTATAAAATGTAAGCTAGTTTGTCACGCTAGCGCATATAATGTGCGGCTTTTAAAACAAATTGGTCATTAAAAAGCTTTATAACTTACGTTGGATAAATTACAAATCGATATATGTTGTGTATCAGGAAATAGAATGCATGATCCTACGAGTATTACAGAACTGAATGCATCTTATCTGCACGTCATCGGCTTGAAACCTCTGACAATACGGGATTTTCTCAAGCCGAACAACGGGGAGTCGCCATAGCTCTTATTTCATGAACTGAAACTTTTTTTACCAAATGGATCTATGTGAATAACTGACCGCGTACCACGCTTGAAGAAGTCTTAAATTAAATGCCAGCAACATTAATCACAATTGCCTTTGGTTGTATTTGCATATGCTCACCCCGATTGCAGCGCAGACGATAGCAATTAAGCTTTCTACTCAGATCTAATTTTTACTAGGAAGAGAAAGAATGTAAGATATAGTTTTAGATATGGGCGAAATGATTGCTTAGATGTGACGCTTACGCGACTCAGAATTTCATCTAGGTGTAAATAAACCTTAAAATCACAATACAATGACGATAGTGAACAACTGTTGGACATTTGCGTGGAACATAGATTACACTTAAGTAGCACAATCTTCACAAATAGTGCGAGGCTTTGCACCAAATTGCGTTTTCCAGCCGCCGGACATTTATGAACTCTGGAAGATCATATATCAACTATATCTAGATGGTGTCGTTGCATTCAGGACTTTCACTATTTTTTGAGCACGTACACCGACTAGGATCGTGCATTTATTCATTGAAGAATTTTACTCACATTTATGCAAAATAAAATAAGAATAAAACTCAAATAAGTGTATACAAACTCAAAATCCGTCATTCCAACGAAATTATAATGTTTATATAAAATCCGTTATCTCGTCTTGATGAACATTCGAACTTACTGTGGATGGATAGTAGGTCAGTTATGCATTTGAATCAGTCAATCATAAGGCTTTATTCGATAGTCTGTCGAGATCTAATGTCGGTGTAGCTATTGATCAGCAGGTACAAGCTAGTAAGCCCGGAAATGGTAGCTTGAAACTTGCCAAGTCGAAAGGGGCACAGCCAGTATTCCGTTTCATGTTAAGCCTCGAGTTTGGTCTAACTACGCAGTAACACATAGTGTTAAATTTTTGGTGACGAAAGGAACGAAGGCGTGCCACACGCGATAGGAAGATTTAGGCAGCTGAATGATAAACCAAAGGCAGCATGAACGGAAAGTATAATCTCATGCACATTCGTTTCGTGCTTACTGGCGACTCATCAGTAGGAGCGGGTATTACGCCGCTTAACCACTATATATTTGGGTGAAGAATGTTGGATAATAGGACAGTACAATCTCGTATGTTAGCTTCACTATTGCAGGTTTACACCAAATATATAATGATTAAAGGGTGTAATACCGGCTCCTACTGATGAGTCGCCAGTAAGCACACAAAGAATGTGCATGATATTATACTTTCCGTTCATGCTGCCTTTGGTTTATTCTTCTGGTCACGACTAATTTGTTACTAGGTTCGCAACACCTAATACATACATATATATTAGTTCTCCGCAAAAACAGTATTTAAATGTTATATATTGAATTGAATGATGTCATGCTTACTGCGAAATGTGATAACTGATATCGATCAATGCCAGAGTGTATGGATTTTCTGGAGTAACAGGTTTTCTACGCGTTATTGATTTGAAACATCTGGTTCAACGGAGATTTCTCATGTCTGTAAACGGAGCGTCGGTATTTACGTTAACACACGAGATGAAATTTGCTTAATTGAATGCATCACGTTTAAACACAAAGAAGTTCAAATATAATCTTGGTTATGGGTAACATGAATGCTCAATTTGGGCGCTTATGTAACACAGAATTTTATTTTGGTAGAAGATAAACTTTAAGCTGTACGCGCATCGATAATGCTGAATAAATTTTGGATTGCTGTGAAGAATGGATTATCTTGAAGTAGAACAAACTTCAGACGTAGTGTAGGACATACCGCCTCATGGCATCCTCCAGCTTCCGGATAACGGTGGACTCAAATAAATCATGTAGCAATTATTTATAGATGGCGTGGTTGCATCCAGTATTGTCGATTTTTTGCAACACATATGGACTCGGGCCATGCAATTATCTGTTGTAGATTTGTACTAAATTTTCCGTGAAAATCAATAATAAGAACCAAGGTGGGCAGACTTTTAAATAACAGAAACAGTTAAATTCTCTTAAAATTAAAATTGGGTAGTATAGAACCCACTCGTCAGCCATGGCAGGGCCCATATGCGCATCATACTTTTTAGTAAGAAATCCTTCGCGATATTGTTGCAGATTTCTAGTAGAACTATCTTCGTAACTTTCTTTTCTTAGTAGAGCAGAGTTAGTTGCGCGGTTTAGTTTTGTTTATGACGTGATGCAGTGAAATCCACTGTCTGAAATAAATTTTTCACATAATAATTTATTCATTATATGGTTTTTGTTTTGCAAATTAACGTTTTAATTGTCCTCATCTCACCTCCAGATATTTGGTGTCCGATTACGGATACCTTTGTCAATGTTTTTCTCTTTACACAAATAAATTTGACAGTCTTGGAAATGGGAATCAATCGGAGCTATGCGAAACTGATAGTGCAAAGCGACAATACGTGAACGCGAATCCCAGAGATTCAACATTTGAAGCTCGCACTGCTCAACCATTCAAAAATATATGACTGACTCATGTAGTTTTTTTATTATTTTTAATGGAGATTTTCAATGCTACTAAGAAGTATATTTGTCTGTGTATAATAATTAGTTTTTTGTCTTGTTTATTTAATTTTTAATTGAATCAATACTTGGTAATTTTGCATATTAATGATAACTTCTTGTAATATTTGTGTATTATTTCAGCAAATCGATTTCAGAGTGTCTATGGTGTGCTCAATCATTGTCGGTCGCCACAAGGTCAACGTCTACTAGCGCAATGGATTCGCCAGCCGCTTACAGATGTGGTACAAATAAGTAAGCTGCTTATTATTGTCGCCACTCACCTTTAGCCTTTCTGTTTCGAATGCCTGTACACATTAAATATACATTTAAGATAAATTAAAATAGATAATTAAATTTTCTCGACTATAATACAAAGAAATATTTCAGACTGACTTATTTATAGCATTAATAATTATGTCATGTATCCTAAATTCTTCTAATCAAGTTTGCGAGCTTGATATATACAATCCCATTGTATATAACAAGTTGTGCAACATCTTCGTTGGTCACCAGCAGAGCACGACAGCAGCTGTGAAGATCTAGCCACAATGCATATATATATATATATATATATATATATATATATATATATATATAATTAGGAAGAAAAACACATTAATAACAAATTGGATAAAGGCCATTTATTTCGTGAATACTAATCATCGCTCTACAATCATTCATTTATATACATTCTGGGTTTTCAATTGATTATGCTAGTGGTAACAAATCTGACTCGCTTTTACTTCTGTTTCTTGTTTTGGCTGGTTGGTAAGTGTGTATGCGTTTGTGTTTGTGTGTGTGCGTGTTTGCATGTAAAGGTCATTCTCGCAGTATTGCAAAGTGATGTCTGAGATCTGGTCATTATTGTTTTGATGGCTTGAGAATTAACCATTTGTGCGCATTGTTCACTGTTACATGTACGAGTGCTTTTTTCCTAGTGTAGTTTATCGTTTCACCTTGTTGCACCAAATTTTCTGCACATAGTAACAGCACCAATTACGGATTGCAGTGTTGAACACTCATATTGTTTAGGAAACTTCTGTCACCGTATGCCTCATTTATTTCACTCTTCAGTTTATTTACCAATCAGTTGAATGTTTTTGATTCTAGTCAGGAGCCTGTTGGTCCTGCCTGGATGTATAAATTATTGAATTTTGTTTTCTTAGCCAGTCGATTAGAATATCATGTTGATGAAACTTTTGAATATTAATGTGAGGTGCTTGTTGTTTTTTGTAAAGAGCTTCATAAATAAATAATAATTTTTTTGATTTGACTTTATGCCGAATTTAGAAATTGGTCGAATTGACAGGGTGCCCCGTTGCCAATATATGATCGTAGATAACTGATTTTCCTAACGGTGCCAAGCCTTTGTTAATCAATTTTTGTGGTAAATGTTGCTGGATTCTTGTTATCAATTTCTTCTTCGTACGTCCGATATATGTGCTACCGCACATACATATAAGAATTTGACCAGATCTCAGGCATCACTTTGCAATACAGCGAGAATGACCTTTACAGGCAAACAGGCACACATACAAACACAAACACAAACGCAAACACACGTACCAACTAGCCAAAACAAGAAATAGAAGTAAAAGCGAGTCAGAATTGTTACCACTAGCATAATCAATTGAAAACCCAGAATGTATATAAATGAATGATTGTAGAGCAATGTTTAGTATTCACGAAATAAAAGGCCTTTATTCACTTTGTTATTAATGTTTTTTTATTAGGAATATACTGTGTGATATTCAAAGGCAGTGGACATAATAAAGAATATATATATATATATATATATATATATATATATATATATATATATATATATGATTTTCACCTCTTGTAGTCTCGCATAAATTATACTTCACTGGAAATTTTGGATGCAAAAAATGTACACAGTGATCGGTATCTCGGATGGTAGTAACAATGGTGGAAATAACATTGCGATCTTGATATAAACACCAATATGGACATTGCTGTTTGACCCTCGTTAGTCAGTTTGCCGTCGTGCTCTGATGATATTCATGGAAAGTTGATGTGCATCAGTACACGTGACTGACAGTGGTTTTGCTGTTGTACAACGAGTTAAATAGACTTGGATTAGCATGTACATCAAGCCCGAAAATTTTATTTGAAGAATTGTTAATAACACCCATCATTTATTGTTTGTTTAACTTATTTAAATATGCCAAAAATATTTCTAAATTGTCGACAAGGGGGATAGAAATCGTGTAAGGTAAATAATCTGGTGATTGTGAAATAGACTTGTTTAAGGTTGAATGCGTCCACACTAATTTAATAGTAAAGCTAAAGTGTAACCGCTTTCTATTAAATTAATTTTTGTTAATATCTGTCACTGATAAGTTATGAGGTAGTTATAACATTCAAAGTGCCTCATATAGTCCATAGTAGGAATTTAACCTGTCGTATATTTGCCTGTAATTATAGATGAACGCTTAGATCTCGTCGAGGCAATGTTTGAAGATACCAATATACGCCTTAGTCTACATGAAGATTTTCTGCGTCGTGTGCCGGACGTTCAACGAATGTCACGACGTCTTCAACGATCAAATGCTGGTCTGCAGGTAAAACTTAATGCACTAAAAGTTAAGGTTAATTATTAAAGATCACCTTCGATCGTATGTATGTTTTAGTTATGGCGTACTTAGCAATAATTTACCTTAAATATTATCAGAATGACATGTAAAAGTGAGTATCAACGAAGGAAGTATTCTCATATATGCATGCTTTTTGTACTTACTGGTGACTCATCAGTAGAAGTCGGCATTATGAACGTAATCCAATTTATATTTAAAGTCGCACTGATTTAAGATGGGATTTACCACTGCTTTAATACGCATAAGCATAAGAGATCGCACCGTCCATCTGTCCTACGTTTTTTGTACCAATGTATAGGGAATTAGATGTGTAGTGCTTGCTCCCTCTGGTGAGCTGTCAATGTGTACGAAATCCATTTACATAAGATTACATGTTTTGTTTATGCCGAATTTGGCATATATATGGTTTCTACAGAACCTGATTGATACTAGCTATGCCGTACATAATTCATAAGTTATATTGTACGTAATTATTTGATCCTTTTGATAGCGATGGTAAGTTAGCAGTATTAACTTGTTTGAATTCCGCCATCTAATTCTAAAGTTGTCATATTTTCCCAGAAAATATGGTTTATTCTGCAACTTGAGGTCCGTAGAAGTTCCTGTGTGCTATGCTCTTGAAGTAATCAGACCCATTTTGACGAACTTCTTGAGGATAGCTAAGATGGCTTTAATCGATTTTAAATTTTGATGGCGATAATTTCACTGTAGTTTTTAAGAAAAATTACCGATTTTCAGTTTAAGGTTCTCGATCGTATTTACGTGGATGAGGTTTTGTATTTTTTTTTATTTGAAGAAAACAAATAATGTAATAGTTATTTTATTTTTCCATTCATAGTCGTCATTGCTAGCATGATAATCGCATAAAAGCACAATTAAACTTATATTATGAAATGTGGTTGGCGTGTGCCTGGCTTCTTGTTTGCATTTATTTAGTCTGCTTCTGCAGGCAGTGGGCAACAAGACAGGTTGTAGGTGCAGCAGTTAGTAATTGCCTTCAGATTCGTCCACGGACGTTTTCGAACGAAAATGCCTAAAAAGTGTAGAAAGAAATATTTCATATTAATTCAAGTCTGGCTTATGCGTAATTAAGTTGTGAATTTCTAAGTGCATTACTTTCCTTTTAAAATTGGAAATCGGAATAAATTAGCTAGGCTGCGATGTAGCATTTTTTCGTATTCCAATATCACTTTTGGTCACGTGAAATACTATTGAATTGACCAATGAAGCTTGTTGGATTATTTGTTGTCTGTTTTGGTTAACCACTGTCCAAACAGCCATAATGTCTTGTTTAATTAAATTTCTTTATCGGATGGAGTTTTCAACGCTTCCAATCAGATTCCAACAATCTGTAGAATCCAACTTATATATTTCGCATTACTGTTTTGAGCAGCCTGCATATATCAGTATAATACTGAGACTTACCAAAATGTGTCTATCGTCTTTTAGGATAAATATTCCTTACAATATAATCTTATCGGAGCTCTTGATTAGATTTCAGTATCTGTTTAGTATCAGCCATTTTTGTTGCCACTTATTTTTTCGTAGCAGCGCATCTTCGCCGATATTGAATCGCAAATTTCACATTGGTATTCCGTAATTATGTAACCATATGTTAATGTCCAATAGAGTTGATGATGCCAAAATAAAAATTTTCAGCGACTACTCTCGCGACATGTGTTATGAACATTTCCTTTCTTATTACCCATGGGCTCTAACAATTGTATCTTACATAATTAATAAGAGCTGACGTTTTCGTAGAATTAGCTCTTATGGGTGAAAAACCGAAGCTCTTTTATACCACGCAAAAACACCAAATGCAGTTTTGTATTTAATGTTTTTATGAAGACGATTATTCTGCTCCAGGGACAATTTTATCATCAATATTAATTATGACGATTACCTGTGTTACTCCGAGCACTGGCATAATTTTCTATCGGAGTATGCACTTGCTTTAGTGAAATATAAAAGGAAGGATACTAGTGGTACGACCTCCCTTTTGAGGAACACAAATTCTCTTTATCATTTTATCAATGATCCCAAGCTGCCTTGATTGTCGATTATAGATTTGTGCATGAGTTTGCTATCTAAGTACATCAGTACGGTCCATAATTGTTCGTGCTATCTATATGGAATTTCGTCAGCTAATTGGTATATTTTCTCAATAATATATACGAACCAAGTTCACTAAATATTGAAATACTTGTTGTGTCTCTTCTTGGTTCTTTAAATCATATATCTGCCAAGCTAATTCGTTGCGTCGAATGTATTAAATGCTTAAGACAATGTGCAAAATATGATATCCGTGACTAAGAAAAATGTTTTCGCTGTATATCCCGATGAATTGCTTTGCGCTATTATAGCAACTTGGCGTTTTGATCTCTTCCAATTATCTTGGTTATTTAATGCAATCTGTGGATGTTTAAATCCTGTTGGTTAACCAGATTAGATTTATGTTAACATAAAATGCACGAAATTGTTTCAAGTAGCACAGCGTACCTGTTTTTTGCTATTACTGACTTTCATTGTAACATTTTGACGGAAAATTATGTTTGTGATTATATAGAAATTGTACATTTGACTTACTAATTTACAAATGTGTTAACACAGTTTGCGAGGACTCATATGCATCACGCAACTTGTCAAAGCACTAAAAATTCTATTATTATGATCATAGTTCATTTGTGTGTGACACTATCTCTACTTATCAGTTTGAGTTTGTTTTTTAACAAGTTACAGTTCTTATAGGAGCGTGATTTATCACGAGAGACCGGGTCGCACCATT
Source organism: Eudiplozoon nipponicum (assembly GCA_029291075.1). Lineage (NCBI taxonomy): Eukaryota > Metazoa > Platyhelminthes > Monogenea > Mazocraeidea > Diplozoidae > Eudiplozoon > Eudiplozoon nipponicum. The sequence continues at coordinate 18,354 of JAQBSW010003690.1, forward strand.
TGTGTTATGTTGTGTGTGCCTTTATGACCCATTGGGCTATATTAGTGCGCTTTATCATCGTTTGACATTATACCTGTCTGTCACTTTATTAGAGGTGAGACTAAAAATTTCTCCACAATAATGTAAATGGCTCATTTATTTATTTATAGTTTAGTGATAACTATGCTTATGAATGTTTTATCTAAATGAAGCACTAGTCTTTTACAGTTGTAATTATTTTAGAAGTAGTGATATTATTTGCGTCACTTTTTCGCGCACTACATAAACTTTTTAGTAATGTAATAACTTAAGTTTTTATTAGTCTTTCCTCTAGATGTTGCAACTGTGGCATCTCTTTAGGCATAAAGTTTTAACTATCCACTCTCAGTCTGTCATTATAGAACAGAAACAGCGTTACACGGGGAAGTGGTTTTGAATTGAAGATTTATTCAATTGCGACGGCGGTTATAACTAGTATTTAAATGAAGGTTTCATGCTAGATATAAGCACCAATTCCATTATATATACGTTGGTCAGTATAAACTAAGCATAGTATAAGCTATCATATAAATAATTATTGTCACCACCTGCGAAACCAATGGTTGCATAATTGTTCTGATTACCTGTATTTGGATGCTTGATCTTAGTTGCGTTTTTTGCAAACGTTCAAAAAAACCGTGAAATTTGTAGTAACGTTTAGTTTTTTATGAAATCTAGTTGAAAATTCTCATGGTGTTATGACTGTAGATGATCCCATGTCCATGTGATGTTTATATTGATACACGCCTGGGCTAGTTCCAACCAGACTTTAAACAATATGTTTTCCCCTTTCAAAGGTTAATTCCGGTTAACCGTTAAATATTAATTTGATGGAAAAGTGAGAAATCTTTATATTTTGTTAATGTTATGTTGGCTACAAATTTGATTTATTTAGAATAGCACAATTGAAGTTTCTTGTGGAGATACTATTACCGACTATTATGAGATTTTGGGACGATTGGTTTTAGAATAATAATATTAGATTTTAGATTTATCTGAAACTATTGTCTTTAGCCTGCCCGTAATTGTATAATATTTACTCTGTTCTTTAACTCGGCGACTTAATAAGCGCGTTTTACATTATCTTTGCTAAAATAAACGAGTTGTTTCAGTTAGGCTACGTTCACAGATAGCTTGCAGCGAAAAGTATAAGACATTCAAAGAAGTTACATATTTATAAGCTGTTAGATGCGAAATCCGCAATTATATAAAAAAAATTAGCATGAATTAAATGAAAATTGTTAAGTTGTTTGTGTATGCGTGACTCTACATGTGATTATGCTTCTTGTTTGCTGTTGTACTATGACTACTGTATTACAACTTAATTTCCTCTGCTTTTATTAATTAGCTATTTAATTAACCATCGACTTGAGATTAAGCGAAACAGAAATGACTTTTCACTGTTGTACAAACCTACTTTTTACTAATGTTGATACAGTACGCACGATATTATTTAATTTAGAATGGTATTTTTCCTTTGTTGAAGTTCAAATTACTTTCCGCTTTTTTGCTATTAAAAAATAAATTTGAAATCTAGGATATGTTATTGTCTTACAATGAAACTGTCGTGGTCCACATATACTTAATAAATTTCTTCTTTATTAATATGTTATGCAGTTGACACTGGCTTCTCTAGCATTTTTCGTTATTCAGCTAAAAATTCATTACTACCGTACTTCAGAACGGTTGTTTGTTGTGTAATACGTAAATAACAATAAAAATATTAACCTTTCACTTCAATATTTTCACTATAGCTTCTGGTCCTAGACGTTTCATAACTAAGCGTCAGCTCCTATCTAATTCTATAGGTAAAAGTAACAAAAACCTTCCTTCTGCTTTTGGCATGCAGTAATGATGTCTCATATGAAGCCTTGGATTCAAATATATCACATAAAATGAGACCGAGCGTGCCAGATGTGAAGTTTCGTCTAACGAAGAAAACTAGCCCCTGGCTGACGGTCTAACGAGAGAAATATTTCATTTTGGTCATTTATCTTTACTAATAAAGAACGAGCTTATGTTCTTTTACAGCAAACACATAACTTGTTTATTTGACTATAAATCAGAATATTTGAAACGATAATCTATTATTGTCTATGGTGATGATGATATTAATAATTTTCTTGTCTGATTTATTAAAAGCACAGTTGACTCGGATACTAAAATCTAACATGATTAGCAAAAATATTTGCTTTGAATTGTATTCGGTAACATCTATAGGTATTTTTAAATCTTATTTAGTGACCCGCAATCTTAAAAGAAATTGCTTTATACGGTACTTGAAGTACTCCTTAGTAGGTATAGGGCGCTAAAATAGTATTTCTAATTTACTGTCTGCAAAAATTCTATTTTAATTCTACCGATTTTAAATGGATGAGGCTGAACTCTTCTAATTTTAGGAAAGTTTTGATTTCGTATCGATCTACAAATTAATCCGATAACCAGTTATTACAGCAAGCGTGAATTTAGTCGCCTGAAGGATCAACTTAGGTAAGATATATTGTGGAATAAGTTCACATCATGATAAAATTAGAGACGTAGTACGCAGATGTCCTTATTGCTAGAGAGGGCGTTATGAGAAGATCAGTCTGATATTTGAGCATTGAGTGAGATTAATTAATAGCAACCCCAAGAAAAGGATTACTCAACCTTTTGTTATGGCAGGTAGTAAACTGCATGTTAGTGGACGAATACCTATTGTCTTCTAGCACCGATCCATCAGTTATTTCGGACTGAAATGACGATGTACTTACGCGGAGTGCATAAATATCACGAATTTTAGGAATTAATATATTTATTGCTGTTGTTTAATTTTAATTTTGATATTTATGTAAAATTTGTATTGTTGTTTATCCATAGCATATAGGATCATTTTATTTTTAAGTAATAACATAATTTAGAAAATATACCATCAGTTACGCTTGTGGGTGCGATCAGAACGCCATCGGTAATCATCATGCTCTGTTTATCGTATGTTTATCTATATATATAATAGTGAAAACTGCATGGAAGCTGTAATTGTGATGTTGCGTTGTCTTAACGTTAGACTGGCCATAATGGTTTTGAGTAGGAGTTTGCCTCACTTCTGTGTGTTATCTAGATAAATACACTCGTAATAACTAGGTACTCTATATAATAATACTTACTAATGATTTTTGTTCCTAAAGTATTTTTTTTGTCGTTATTTATAAAAAAAAGTTTTGTTTCTTCTCTTCTTATTGTTAAATCGCATTGGAAAAAGAATTTCTGTTGTTGTTGTTGTATTACTGTGCATGATGATGACGATAAAGGCAGCCAGCAACGTTTTCTGATATATGGATCAAGCTCTGGCAAATACTAGCTGACCTTTAGTTACTATATAATGCCGCGTAGCTATTCTAGCTGGACTGATGGAATCGAATATTTTTAAATTCATGATCTTCGGAAAACCGCCAGCAATCTCGCGTACTCGTGAGTGGGCGGAATCAAACGAGTAGTTGCGCCTGAGTGCAAAAATCAGTCGATCGTCGTTACCAAAAAATGTACTCACTCATAAAATCGCAGTTGTGAATCTCATTGATTTGCCAAGCTATGTTTCATTTGACTGATCGTTGCCGGCCTTTAACTGTACATCGATGCTGCAAGTTACTGGTATATTCGGTGTTACTAATGATATTGCAGCATCATTATCAACTACAATTGCGATCCAAGAGAGTGGATCTGCAAAACCATTAACGACACGGTTGAGTGACATAAGTAATACGCGCCGGCGTTACTTATTTTGTACGTTTCTAAGTATGAGTCTGAACGTTGTACTTTGGTAGACTACCCATGGGACAACGTGGAAGTTCACATGCGCTACAATCTTGATACGTTATGTGGTAATTTCTAGGTCTTCATACACTAATTACTAGGATCGTTCGCTGGAGAACACCTATCTGATTGTGGGCAACAGGCTGGTTCTTTGGAACCTGGTCTGTGAACACTACCTTGTTGAAGGACCGTAACGCCGCACATGGTTTGATAGTGGCAAGTAGCTGGACGGTCGTTGCGATGATAGACGGGGACGGTACGGGCATTACGATGGCAAACCGAAACATTCATGTTATTTTGAATTGTTTCTGGCAATTTGGCTAATATACTTCATAACAAAGATTCTAAATGAAAAAAAAATTCTTCAAGTTTCTAACGATTATTTAATAATCTTACTAGCAAAGCTGACATATTTTAATTTGAGTACTGAGACATTTTATCATCAAAAATTTTATTTGGCGCTGTGAACAAGGACAACTTTCTACAAATAAGTTGTTCTAAAACGTGAAAATTAGAATTTATGTTCACGAAAATTTAACTTTAAAAATATTCTACGTGTAATTTTTAAAACATGTTAGGCTATGCATGACGATCTACTTAAATTATTTTTTGTGCATAAACGACTGAAATCTGTTTCCTGAGTAATAGATATACATTGATGCAATTAATTTAACGACAATATGCTGTTGATCATATTTAAAATTATAGCTTTATTAAGCAACATTGAAAGTTTATTTGTGAATTAGTCACCGGGTTCAAACTCTGTCCACGGAAAATTCTGGCCAGTTTGTGATGAGTTTCCAATAAGTACGCAACCGGTCTACTGGATGAATTATTATAATCAAGGTTGCGGTCTTGATATAAACACCTGACCCATTAATTACTTACATATGTCAGTATAAACTAAGAATTGTATAGTGTAGAAAAAGGCAATTCATCCAGTAGACCGGTTTCGTCCTTATTGGGAACTCATGAATACAGAATTTCTACTATACAATTCTTAGTTTTACTGACATATGTAAGTAATTAATGGGTCAGGTGTTTATATCAAGACCCAACCGATTATAATAATTGTTATCACCACCCGCGCAACCAATGTTCGTTTAATTATACTGGATGAATTGCCCTTTCTACACTATAAAATTCTTTGTTTATACTGACAAATGTATTTACTAAATGGTTCAGGTATTTATATCAAAATCGCAACCTTAGTAGTAGTAAATGCTATCACCGCCCGCGCAACCAATGTTCATTTAACTAGTCACCATTTTTGCCCTTTTAAGCTTCGTTTTAATATTTAGTGATTCAAAATGTAGAGATAATTGTTTCCTGTGACAAATAATTCCGCATAAATAATTTTATTGTGCCAGATACGGAGAAAGCGATTAGGAATACGCTGTACACTGAATACTAGAAACAAGCAAAATATCCACAGTTAACGGCGACAAGAAGCAAGAATGGTTTATCCGTTAATATTTGCTCGTGATACGTAGAGCAAGCGGAACAGCCTCCTAACAACCCAGTGTCATTTGTTGCTCGAATTCCTTGTCAGTGTTGTAGTGACCAAGTCAGGCCCAGTAATTTTAACTTACCCACGATCGAACATGTGTATATAAATAATTGGAATGAGGAATTGGATATGCAGTTTTATCAGCATAATTTGCATTGTCACAGAGACAATTTTTTATCCAGGACTAGATAAAAAGGTCAAAAGTGATGTACAAGGTCAAGTTCCTGACTGACGAAAGGACAGACAGTCATACAAGAACCTGATTGACTTTCAAACGCATATTTACAATATTAGGATAGAAAATCGTGCGTGGAAATTATAACAAGATTTCCCAAAACCACACCTGCAATATCTTCATCAAACGTATAAAAATGTTGACTATGATAATGAGACATTTTGTCCGTATTTTCTTCTGTCGTTTCCTCGCGACGTAATTTTGCAATTTTATGCTCAAAAGGCCAGATTGACGGTGGATGAGTTAGCCGACCGCATTGAAAAAAGCTGGGACATGCATAAACCAACCAAATAAAAATTTCCCGTACTACCATTTAATTTAGTAAATACGAAGGACGCATTTTCTGCAAGAATCGATGGCTTAGAATAATTAAGTGTCAATTTTATTCATCGACTCAACATAAATGAATCCAGCTTGTCATCATATCGTTCACATGGATCTTTTTCCACCAAACATGGTCCGCGTGGTAACACAATCAGTTTTAGAACAAGGGACTACAGCGGTCCCTCGCCGTCAACTCGGTCTTCATCCTTACCAACTCATGACACGTTTTGAGCATATCATCATACGTGGGATCACGCCGCAAGAATATATATGCAAACTAATTTAGCTGGGTGCGAACAGGTAAAAAGTTTGCCTGTGTTATGGTGTTAAACTGACTTACATTCCTGGAATTAGGAATTGTATTATGAACTGCTTTATAGAGACTGAACCATGCGTAACCAAACTTTTGATCAATATACAATTTATCCTCAAACATTAGTATTTTTACTGTGCTTTAACACGAATCTGTAGGCTGTAAAAAGAGACGATCCCCGTATATATATATATATATATATATATATATATATATATATATTTATAATCATATGCTGTAATTATCATTTAAATCATCATCGAATTGGCCAATGGGAACCGCAGTTCGAAAATGATATTGAATAGGACCACTTGAAGCATCATATACGTTTGTGTATAGTGAAAATTGAATGCAGTAAACGCCTTAGTTGGCGTATGGGTTGAGTTACAACTCTATATACGAAATACCCCTGTTTCATATACCAAAAGCTGCATTTCTTACAGTTATACTGTAAAAGCGAAACCGGTCTAGTTGATTAGTTGTTGTTGCTCTCATAGGCAGCGTTCCGTTTGTATCTACAATACATCTACAGTCATATATATATATATATATATATAGGGAATGTGCATATGCTTCGTTGTCACATGATTAGTAAATAATAAATAAGGTCTTTATATTTTTAAATTGGTTCTAAAGTTGCTTTGATACTCATTCAGCCAATAGATTAAATTGCCATTTTATCTCATATTATGAAATAATTTATGAGTAGGTTTTGTTAATGTATCTTTTGCTCAATTACAATATTTTCGGTTCCGCTCAGAGGCTTTTAATTACCATGTTTGTCGTTAATGTTTCCAAGCCACACATAATTGAGCCCTGTTACAGGATGAGTACGATCTTGATGATGTCGGCCAAAAATGACTAGATATATTGATAAGACACATTGTATCCTTTATGTAAGTAATACAATTAAACAATCGTTGATTGCGCGTGTGGTGGTATTTCTTTAAATCAAGTTTCTGTGTTTGAAGTAAACACAAATGCTATTGTGTTTAACCCTTCGTCGAACAATAGCAAAACTTGAAGCTTGCAAACTTGATTTAAAGAACATGGTATCTTTTGTTGAATTTAGTATGTTTATAAAAGTATAAAATGCTTTTCTTTATCCGCTTTTGTCTCTGACAGACTCAGATATGCTTCCTCAGGTTAAATGCTACTTATAATATTGTATCCATTGGTATGTTTTACTCAGCCTGTTTAAAAGTAGTTCACATTATTTCTGTATTTCCATTATCCAAATTTGGCTGAACAAGCTCCCGTCTTATTCTTATACTTTAAAGTGAATAAATCACTATAACTATGCTGCGAAAACATAATCGTATCATTTCAAGATATTACTTTGTATTGTGGAATTTATTGTTGCTTGCTTTTCTGACGTATCTGATTTATTGTACGCAAAATTTATTTGTTGACTCCTTCTATGAAAAAATATAATTGAACCTTTATTAATGCTTTCTCTATTGTCATGAAGTATAAAATAGTTATATATATATATATATATATATATATATATATATATATATATATATATATATATATATATCAAACTACTAATTGCTTAATACTGTAACTTCTGGTACGCGATATTGGTATGAATTGCAGAAAAGTAAGCACAATGAGATTTACATTAATAGTCAAATCGGATGCTTTGACGATGGACATCGTTAAATTCCCTCCTTTTATTGATTTTTTACAGATACCAGCCTTTATCAAATAGATTTACAGTTACTATTGCTAGTCCTCGTGCTTCAAATAAGCCCAGGGATGTTATATTTGGTGGCAGTTGAAGCATGAAGGCTTTTCTCTATTTTTTTCTGGCCGAGAACTATGTTTGGCTTGGCCCTTCATACCTAGGCGCTATTGAAAGTCACTATGTTGGACTTGGGTCCCAATTCATGACGTGTTATGCTATTTTGACTTGGTTTTGGCCAATTGAGCTACCAACAAGTTACTCGCTATATAACATATGATCCAAAATTTAGAGAGTGCGGTTGTACTATTTGCATATTTGGTTTCTTTTGATTGAACGTTTCGCTTATAATAATTTAACAACGGCTCATATTTTTAAGCCCTTATTTATTTCTGAACTAGCTAACAAATAGTGCATGCTTGCTGTTAGTTATTTTTGCAGCTACTACATCAGTGGAGCTAAAATTATATGTCAAAATTTTAAATCAGATTACATGGTTACAATTCTATGCAGGTTCTTTGAATCAATTTAGTTGTCTTATTACTTCAATTAAGTTTGTAGACTCAAAACAAACACTCATTATCATATTCAACCAGACGTTAAAAAACAAGACTACTTTAAGTTTTTGCAAAATGTTTAAAATAAAAGTTGTCATCACTGGCGCAATCCATGATTGGTCAATTTAACTGTCTTTTAACTATTCCTTTATTTCTTGTACTACAAGTTACGATTGAGTATGATGTTCGTTCATATCGGATATGTACAATATTCATATTTAATCACGTGTTATTGAATTTATGATTGCAGTTCTTGCTTACTGCCTACTAATCAGTAGAAGACAGTACTACGTTCTAAACTCACTTTATATCTGATCAAGTAATAACGGGAATATTGTCGGCCCTATCTAAGAAGGTATTCTTAAAAAAAAGCATGAGCAGCATTCGTTAAAAATATGGAGAACAGCATGAAATCTTTATCGAAAAAGTCAGTGGGTATTATTAGAATTTTAGAGCCAAGTAAACAGTAGGAAAGCATAGCTAGTGCTTTATTTATAATGCGCAAATTGAATAGACACAGAGCTCATAGAAATAGTTCTGTTTTTTAACATTACGTAATTTGAACAAAAAAAGTAACATGTATATGCATGACCAGAGGAAATTAAAATGCTAACCGTTTTTAACGTATTTTCGATTTGTTTAAGCTAATTTGTTTAGAATTAGGAGGTTAATCTGGAACCACAAGTCAAAATAATGGATTAACTTCTAGATGAATCCATTCCTTGCTGACAGGCTAGTTGCGCCATACGTACATTGTTTAAACAGGCAGGCGCGGTGAGACAGAGTACAGGTGTGCTTCAATTTTTTAAAAATTGGACAGGGTTCATCTTTTTAATAAAATTAATATACGAAATTTAGCTCTTTATTTATACATGGAATGGCTGCCTATTTCTCATATTTCTATCGAAGTAAAAGTAGCGCATTTATTTTTAAATTGTTTTAACATAATTTAACATACCGTCAATATCATCTAAGTCGTACTGGTGAGGCTTGGCGTTTGCGCTTAACAAAGTTGACGATTGAATGCATAATAAGCCGACTAGTATTATGATTATAGCACTGGCCAATTGATTTAGCACGCTAACCGCTCCTTTTTGGATTCTAAACATTTGGCCGGTTTTTGATTTTCTCACTACAACACAATACAGTACTGCGAACCGCGTTCTGTAAGTTGTGAATAGAATACGTGTGTTTAATATAGGGTTTCTGTTGAATTATTTATTGTCTGATGGACTGACTGACTGACTGAGTAATAGACAGGCTTCGCATGTTTTATATCAGTTTGACGTGGAATTAGTTTTTTGGCTTGTGGATGAGCGAACAAAACGTTCGAAGTTAAAAATATTTGCATACAAAACTGATTAAATGAGACAGTGGATAATAAAAAAACTTTAACTACTGCTCCTATCATTTATTCTGATAATATTATTTATTTTTCTTTCAGTCGTATCATTGCATGTGCAATTTTCCTATCACTAAATGCGGTTATAATTCTACTATCCTAAATACTACTAATATGAAAACGTTTATGGTAGAAGACTGTTACTGTCTTAGTCGCCAGTCATATGTGGTTAGTTGAGTTATTTTGTGTTATAGCGTCTGTATTGTTCTGTGTTGATTTTTGTAGTTAACTGCAGTCGCCCACTATCTGTCATATTATTGCTTACATAATTTGTTTTCGTTAACCGCTTTCTTACAATGCTAAAAAAGTAATGCTAATCTCCATTATAATGATACTTAACCGTAGTCGTGTTCATCACTCATTGGAGTGTGGGGAGCTATACTAAAACTGTTGTCCGAGGTGCTTCTTACGAATAATTTTGTACACAATTCGTTAAAAAATTAAGATGACAATAATTTAAACAGGTCTCCAGAGACAATCATTAATTAAATACCGGAAATGGGTGCAAAATTACCTACATTTTTGTGGGGAGTCACTGAAATCCGGTTAAATATTTTATATTATATACCTATGGTCCGCATTTTTAGTGTATTCATTTTTTAGTATAATGTATAAAGGGCGTGAATCGTATCAGTTTCTTCAATAGTTGATTTTAAAAGTTAGTTTTGCTACACTTCTACCATGAGGACACTAATTTTTGTTGATTATGCTCCTAATTATGTGTCAACGATTGTCCTTACATGTCTGCAAATTTTCATCTTCACTTAAATATATATATATATATATATATATATATATATATATATATATATATATTCAAAGCAATGCTGATCACCTGAAGACTTGCGATATTGACACGGCAGTTGTACAGTGTGCTGGCCTTGAAAGATTGGCTTTCTCGCGAAGTAGATTCTCACCTTTAAATACTGTTTGTTGCGAAGAGCTAATATATATGCAAGTATGTATTAGGTTTTGCGAACCTAGTAACAAATTAGTTCAGTTGTGACCAGAAGGATAAACCAAAGGCAGCATGAACGGAAAGTATAATCTCATGTACATTCGTTTCGTTCTTACTGGCGACTCATCAGTAGGAGCCGGTATTTCGCCCTTTAACCACTATATATTTGGTAGAAGAATGTGGAATAATAGGACGGTACAATCTCCTAGACGAATGTGTAAACCTGTAATAGTGAAGCTATATATTATATAGTGTGAGTTAGCATTGAAGTCGCATTGTCGTTGACTTTAGATTATGTTAGCTTCACTATTACAGGTTTACACATACGTCTAGGAGATTTTACCGTCCTATTATTCCACTTGTACTTTTACTTTGCTGCGGCTGACTCCTTTTGGAGGATAAGCCGGCTCCATAGAAATCCCGGATTATACCTCTCCATGCCGAGCGGTTGGCAGCCATTTCGGAACATTGAACATTCCAACACCCGAAATAAATAGGTGTTTTCGCGCTGATACAGAGCGCGCCGCTTGCCGGAGACGCCGTAGCGTGAACGGTATTTGTGACATTTCATGGAGTTTCTTGGGAATTTGGTACAAGTGGTGTCCCCTCACCACTCGGCTTTTTGATCGAGGACGCACCTCTAGCCTTTGCACATCCAAGCGCAGTCTGTAAGACAGCAGTAAGTTGCATGGTTGCCGGTGGCTGTTGAGAGCTCATTCGCCATTCGGAAGTACGGGGTACTGTCCAGGAGTCCATGTAATCGTGTGGCTGTTGAACCCTTTTGTGGCGGGGAACACACGCCGAGTCATGGTGCCGTCGTCGGGCTCATGTGGTATTTTATAGAAGATCCGATTGCCGGTCGGAAATCCACCACGCCCTGGTGACACCACCGCCATAGACCCGTTAGCCCATGTACGATCGGCCATCGAGACATGGTTGACACCGTCGTACCACATTCTTCTACCAAATATATAGTGGTTAAAGGGCGTAATACCGGCTCCTACTGATGAGTCGCCAGTAAGCACGAAACGAATGTGCATGAGATTATACTTTCCGTTCATGCTGCCTTTGGTTTATCCTTCTGGTCACAACTGAACTAATTTGTTACTGGGTTCGCAAAACCTAATACATACTTGTAGATTCTCACCTATCCAGAACAAAATAGATATGATTTCTTTGCATTAAATTGTAAAATCTCGAATACTAGCGTCGCCACTCCCATTCCCCTAGATCTCCTCTGGAGCCCGTGTATGTGTCTTCTCCACTCTCTGCTGTAATTTTGTATTATAACTAAATCCCTGTTGTGTTATATTTTCTTGAAGCTTGACAAAATTAAGAGTAGTTTTACTTAGGATATATTCTTTAGTTGCTTGTGACACAGTTAAATGACTAGTATTTTCAATTTTATAGGCGTTCGTAGCATTGCCTATTTCTAAAATTTATTGGTTTGTAATTGAAGATTTTATTTTACTATGCGACATGACTATCGTAATGCTTTTGGTTGATATGCTTTTGTATATTTGCCTTAAAAATTTCCTTTGAAATAAATGCATCACTCTGTCTAAGATAGTTTGGACTCACTCCGAATTGTATGATTTAATTTTATTTTATAAAGAGTCTTCGTCAAACGCGTTTTTGTTTTGTATATTTAGTTCTTTCATTTTTAAATCTTTGCACAGATATTCCATGACCAGTGTTTGGATAAATTCAGTTAGGTCAGAATCGTCATGTCTTTTTTGGAAATGGTTTTATATATATACCAAATCTTTTTTCCCTTATAGGTACACATATATAGAATTTGCCGGTCTGGAGACAGGTGGGCCCTAGCTAGTCGGATTGGTAAAAGTAAATATCCTTCCTGATAATTGGGGTTCCAATTATCCTACCTATTATTCGGTCTCAAATTAAGTTTCTTCGAATAGAATGTGTGCGTGTAAGATGTAAATGGCAGGTTTCGAATGCTGAGGGAATATTTAGATCGTAGTTTCTCAAGACCTGATGTTACGATTTGATTGCGGTTAACACCGTTGAGGTGAAGGGGGTCGTAAACAAATCACCATTATATCTTTAAATGAGCGTTCAGTGTTTTTGTACAGCCCACACAACGCTATACGTATTTTTCTTAGTTTTGCACCAGTGAAATATCGTATTTTAGATGCTGATGTAGTGCTATCTATGATGACCAAATAGAGAAGCCCTAGATTTTCTATTATATGATCTACCACTCAAAGCTGTTAGTCGCCACTTGCCTGTAGCACGTTATTTTAAAACTCACGTAGGCGAAGCTTTCTTCAGCAACCAAAACTGCTTTTAATCTGTCAATACCTAGATGTTGGTTGTAATGTGAACTCGAATTCGAGAAATTAAGATGCCATTTCTATATCAAAATTATACCAGCTCGGTTCATGACATCGTTGCATTTATGCCTTATAGGTGTTCGCCGTTTGCAATGTCGAAAATTTCTGTGGTTGCAAGCCTTAGTCGTAGATACATACAGACACATGTTTATTATTATATTCAAGCATACCTGCATTCATAAACGAGAATCCAAGTCTGGTCACGTTTTACATATGCATCATTCTCGATGCATTTTCAATCGTGAATCGTAAAATCGTATTCCTCAAGTTCGTTATTCGCCAGATGTACTTGATTCTATCCAATTCATAGTGACTGTCAATGCAATAGTGCTTTTTGATCGGCAGAAATGCCTAGGTGTCCACCGTTGATGGAAGATCTCAATTTTCGCGATGTAGATTTTTTAAATTTATCGTGCGCATAAACCGGAACAATTGCTTTTTAGTGGTTGATAGCGGATAATCTTTGATAGGTTGTTCGTTCTAATCGAATTGTGTACATCAATCTCCGGAAACTGAATGGTCCGAAGACGGCACTTATAGATCTATCTGTACCTTTTCATGATTTACATTTAAGAGCCATTCGACGACTGAAATTCATCTGAATCTGAGCTTGCAGTTACTGGTTTGTGATTGCTAAAATAATTACAACGTCAGCGTGCGTCGCAGAACGAAATATATTGGTCACAATGGAGTTGATCATTTTTGGCGCGTACTTTAGTCCAAATTGCTCTTGAGCAACTTTGTATTTGTCTGGAGTAAATTCACCAGCTATTTTCAGCGATCTTCGGGACTAACGCTAAGTTGCCAAAAGCCCACCCTTTAGGTTAAGCTCGGCAAGCCGCTTGCCACCCGCTGGTCACTGAAACAGATCGCACAGAGCAGGCAGGGGAGACAGGCCAGATTTAGTTACATCGTTTACTTAACGAAAATCGGCCATCGATACACACGCACCACTTTTTTCATACCGTAGACCATGTGAATTTGAAACACAGATGACACTGGCTCTAATACGCTAACATCTATCATCTGTTGCGTTGCTTGACTAGTCTCTGTGAGTTTTTTGAGTGAACGCAATATATTTTCAGTTGTTAATAATTTCCGTTTAACTCTAGAAAGTTTGAAGCGGTCGAAAGCGTGCCTGGGAAGCTGAAATATCGTATCGTGTTGGATACGAAATTCTCCACCACTTGGGAAGCCTTTCGATTTTATGTAATTTAAGCTCTTAGGCCTAGACAAGAAAATAATTTTTTTCTTTAAAATAAATTCCTAGGGCTTGTGGGGATTAGCAAAAATAAAATGCTAAGGATATATATCATCAATTATTAATCTTTTAGTAAACCATTTGCCGTGTTGGAAGCATGACATAACTTCCATTGTATGTTGCATTTCCTATAACGGTCAAGACATTGTAAATAAACGAATATCGGCCCCAGTATTTATTTGCAGAATCACGATCCGTTGGTTGAAAAGTTCTAAAAAGTTAACCTTAATAAAAATCCTTACGTGTGATACATTTTCTCAGACTTATTTTATACCGCGGACCATCTGATTCTGTACAGACTGCAGTGTGCTGTACATAACCTTTGCCCTAGACTGATAGTTCATTTTTAATCTCGTATTGATGAAGATCATTCTATTGATTTTACATTCATGATTTCTTTCCTGATTTTATTTTGTGACTTTTTAATTTTTTATCTACGATTAAATTTTTATATATGTTCTTCCTGGGATATACCTAATCTGTAATTAATATCACACAAGATCCGATATATTTGCAGGCCTATATTTGGATACTTTTTATCTGTTCTTCCTTCTTATCCTCATTGGCCGCAATGTTTCGTGCAATTTATTTGGGTTAAATTATCTGTTAAAGTTCTATTAAGTGGTTACATTTTACTACACTTAGAAGCTTCAGCCATTAAAGTCAACCTCCTTCGGCACGTCCATACATTTAATTACCGTTATCTTAGAAGCATATTCCATATAAATTCCATATAAAGACCGAGTCAACTTGATGGATGTTTACGTGTGTATTTGTATTTAAAGTTAAGAGCTTTCTTTTATAACAGAAAATAAGGCTTCTGCGTTTGCACGATCACGTTACAATTTTGGTAGGCCTACAGAACGATTCCCAGTAGATTTCCATTTTAGTGTAGATGACAACAGAGAGAGATATTAACGTGGAAAATACCGGAGATTATACAAAATTTCGTTCAATAATAGGGAACCATTTTTCATTTCAAACAAAAGCTTATCTGATTATCCTATTTTTTTATTGGAAACCTTAAGCAATGATCTGACCGCCTTTATGAGCAAATGCCTTTATCATATTGGCTTTCAGCGGCCGAAGCGCTGTTTTATTTAGTGCTAAATTGACGACCGCCAAAAAGTGCTATTTTAAATTTTGCCTAGTCTTGTGGTTTACTGGTTTATACATGTGTTTTGTCAAGCGTGTGGTAAGTTTGCTTTTGTTGTTTATGAATTCCCCCAATTTGTAGTTTGCAGCACAGATTTCTTCCACAGAGGATAAACTTTGAATGTTAGGAAAATTCGCTGTTGTGTTGTAATGAATCATCAATATGGGTTACTGATATAACGCTATACGTGATTAAGATGATTTTATTCTAATTCAATTCCATATGATGATGATGATGATGATGATGATGATGATACATTTAGATACCTACCAAGTGACAGACTAATTAACATATTTGAAGATGAAAACCGTACAAATATGAACATTATGATATATATATATATATATATATATATATACACACATAATCCTACCTTGTCCTGACGCGTTCGTTGAGTTAATTCCAATTGACAGACGTAACGTGCTTGGCTTTTAGTCTAATTGAAACAATGTTTTGCCTGTTGGAGCTGCATTATTGTATTTTGCTTTTTGTTTACCAATGTAAGTCGAATTAATTTACCATGACATTTGCACATCGTTACAGCAAGATATTCTGTTCACGATAAATTGGTTAGATTAGTATTCGAATCAGTTTTAGAAGAGACTAATTATAGCATTATCTTTTCAGGTGATCATTTTGGTTTACATGTTTTGTAAATAAATCAAAGTTGAAATTTTATTTTGTGCTATAATCTTATTTTTACTACACAATTCTTAAATTTGCGTACGTTATAAATTTTTGGTTTGCTTAAACTAACATTAGATGCGCGGGCTGTGTTATTTAAACTAGTTTGTGATATTGATATAAACACCTGTCTCATTATATACATACATTTGTCAGCATATTTAAATTAGTTTGTGATATTGATATAAACACCTGTCTCATTATATACATACATTTGTCAGCATAATCTAGTTATTGTCTAATGTAGAAAATACAATTCAACCAATAGATCGGTTTCCGCCTTACAAAGAACATTCCACGTACTGTTCAGAATTTGACGTTGACAGGGCTCGACACTGGGCACCTCTGCTTCGGCGTCTGTTGTACTAATTACTGAGGTTTTCCGCACAAAACGTTTTTGCGGCATGTATAATAGTAATATAACTGGAAAATAATTTATTGGCGACTGTTGATAACAATTCTTTAAATGAGTCTTGTAAATTATCTCTTTTATAGCAGTCTTTATTTTTTGGTACAGCTAAGCCTAAGGTTCCAACTAACCATTCCCAATCTGCCATTATAGAACAGATACCACGTTGCACGGTGTGTGGAATGGAAATGAACATTTCTATAATTAAACGAACATTGGTTGTGCAGGCGGTAATAACAATTAAATTACAATCAAGGTTTCGATATTGATATAAATACGTGACCCATTATGTGCATAAATTTGTCAGAATAAAATAAATTTTATATAATGGGGTAAAGGCAATTCATCCATTAGATCGGTTTGTTCTTATTGGGAACTCATCACGTACTGTCCATAAATTGCCACGGGCAGGGTTCGAACCTTGGCACGTCTGCTTCGGAATCAATTGCCTTAACCACTAAGCCACCCTGTCGCACAAAAGGCAATTCATTCAGTAGACCGGTTTCGTCCTTATTGGCAATTCATCACGTCTGTCAAGAATTTGCCGCGGATCGGGCTCAAACCTGGGAAATTCTACTTCGGAGTCAGGTGCTCTAACTATTGAGCCACCCTACCGCACACTCCACACACTTTTCAGTTATATACTAACTAATGTTTCTTGGGTAGAACCTATATAGCCTCATTTTTACGACCAGTCGTGCAATTTAATGGCGCAGTTTTGAAATTATTTTAAAGTCAAGTACAAAAAAAGTTAGTAATCGCCCCAGAAATTATGTCAAAAATATCTTCATTTAAGCATGGATGCAAATCTTTGTAATCTGCAGCTTCACGACGTACAACAGATTTGATTGTATTCCGTCTTTCTAGTTGTGATGGTTTTTCAAGGTTAGATAAGCTTTCCATACTATGGATACTGGCGTACTTTAACATTTTTGATAGATGTAAAATAATCAAAATCAATTTTTTTGTATTATTCTTTAATCCTGTTTTGTCTATCAATGTTTTATACCATACTAATTCTTTGTTTTAGGACGTCTATCGAATCTACCAGACTGTTTGCAGCATTCCAGCGTGTCTAACTCTATTACGTAGTTACTCGGGTTCATTTACAGCTGTTCTAAATGAGAATTTTATTCGTCCTTTTGAGGTTAGCTAACATTATATTATTATTTTTATTGAGATAATTATTTATACATTATGCTTATACTTACGTAGCTAATAACAACTCTGACAGTATTATCAAAGTCATAGTTGTTGACTACATGATTATCACTGTCGGAACAAAACCCTTGTATTGCAAAGAAGACGACAGCTGAACTTGGCAGCATATTCTTCAGATGAGCGTGAAATGATCGATTTTCTGGGAGGAAAAAACGGCACACTGAAGGATCATTGTTAAAAGTGTACATTATTTTACTCAAAAAATCCATCAGTCGTTAGAGACCAACATATTAAACATGTGATGATTGTTGCAGAGAGCTAGCGTATGCAAATTCAACACAAACGAAATATAATTTCATGTACAAGTGCTCTTCGTGTTTATTGGTTAATCCTTCCGGTCCTATTTGAACTAATTTGTAACTAGGTTTCCTCTCCTTATGGCATAATCGGCAACAATTTTGAATTACTTGTTTATATATATATATATATATATATATATATATATATATATATATATATATATATAGATATATATATATATATAATGCCAACTTTGGTGCATTTTATTTTGAAAGATTTTTGCTCTGGGTGATGATGGTTCACTGACGAATATTTCCTTTCCATTGGACTAATTTTCTGACGCTAGCCCAAATTGTTTTCACGTCGTCTTACATCATGATCCGCACTTCTTTTTGTCATCGAACACCAAATTCCCACATACAAACTGACACTGCCTAAAGGAAGATTAGTTTATCACATTTTTCACTCGGATTAATGTTTTGTTTGTTATTTTTACTGCGTGGCAAGCTTTTTCCTTGCAAGAACTGCTAAATTTACTAGTTTGTGAATTTAACTTGTCTGTTTGTGACGTATATGTAAATGTTATGTTAGCAATTCGTAGTCATATGAGCTGCTAAAATATTACTCACTTACGAAAGGCATATATTTAATTTAAACAATACTGTATTTAATGCGGTTTCAACATTGCATGAATCCTTGAGTCCGAAATTGCTCTGAGCACACCACAATGTTTCATTTGAGTCTATCTTACGGAATAAGGCGATGCTGCTGCCATTTCAATACAAGAGTGATCCTGCCAGATACGGCATTGATTTTCTTCTATCCAATGCTGCAATGAAAGCCAATCTTCACTGGAGAGTCATAAACTCTCTTCTGGCTAATGCTAGGTTCCGCGTGGGCAAATTTCTTCTCGAAATCATAAATTTACAAGCGCAAAATTTGAGACATTTTGCTGTTGTAAATAATAATCTTATTAGAAGTTATCGGATTTGGTCCGTGGCTTTTAGCGGCATTCCGATAGTTTGGTAATTGTTGGTGATTTCAACACCAAACTAGGTCTTGACTGTGCGGGAAGTGGCGTTTTAGGAAGGTGGATCCTGGTTTAAAATAACTGTGATAGCGACATCAGGCTCCAATCTTCCCCTTAGCCTTTTTTCGGTAATGCATACGACAACTTGATACACTACGCAGTGATGTTGTGGCATGTTGTCGCACTCAGATTGACCACTTTCTTATAATTAGTCTGTTGGCATCTGTCCGGGACTCGAAAGCGTATCACGAGTGTTCTACTGACTCGATTAATGTGTCTGACTTCTGTCTTCTGGTCTTTAAAATGAGATTTAAATCTCTTATCATACCTTAGCATAGATTTCGTCCGAATTTCTGCGCTTTGAAAACAGATACAATATGATATAACGCATTCACGAACGATTTTGCTTCTGATGGACCACCTGTAGCCACCATGATATCAGTTTTCTTGGTGCTGCGTCAAAGATGATACCTGATATTATCTTCAGAATGATTCACAAAAACCGAGAGAAGCAGACAGCGCCAACTAAGACAGGGTTTCGATAAGGAATGTAATACACGGATAAAATTCGTGCATTCGTTAGCATTCTTAAATGGCGACCCTGATATCCGCGAGCTATTATTGTCGCTTTTCTAAACTAATCTTGCGTATATGTTTATGGAAAGCTATACTAAATGATGGCATATCTGTTAAATTTATGCGATTGCTCGCAGTCTGTTATAATGACCCATTGGTATTCATTCGCCATAGTAATGGCCTCTGATTGGATCCCGCTTTCGATGAGGATGTCATTACTTTCACCCTGTTTATTTATTCTTTTGGTGCCATCTTTTCTGAGGTCTCCACAGCACTCTTCTGAGTGGAGGTTGGTAGTTGTGGTCATCTTGTTAATATGGAATACACTGACGATGTTGTCCTGATGGCACAACAGAATAAAAAGCTTCAGAGAGCAGTTAATTGTGCTCAAAGAGTGTAGCCACCATTATCTGCGGCTAAATACATAAGAGCCGTTCTTTATTGCCAATTTTGATCTGAAGTCGAAAATTGTACTAAATGGTGCTCTACTGCCAATCATCAAGTATTTTTTTACCTGAGATCTCCGATGGTGCATGACTGATGGACTCTAACGAGATTTCCAATCGAATTAACTTTCCAATTGCTATTTTTGTAAAATTTTGCAAACTACTTTGAAATCGTCATCTATTTCACTAAGCAACATGTTTTAGGTCTTTAAATCAAGCATGCTGCCGATCCTGCTTTATGCTGCAGGTGCTTGCGAAACGGCACAATAAAGCTGTTTACACTTGAACTGTCTCGTTAATCGATTTATTCGCTCGATATGTTTTAGACCATTGACATCTGATCGTCGTGAGGCATTAATAGAGGAAAGTTTACGAGACAAACAGTTCCAGTCGACGTTCTTTGACGTTCCATCACCATTAAATATTGTAACAAATTATTTCAACTATGACCCGAAGGATAAACAAAAGACTGCATGAACGGAAAATATATTCTCGTGCACATTCGTTTCGTGCTTACTGGCCACTCATCAGCATGGGCCGGTATTACGCCCTTTTGCCACAATATATTTGGGTGAGGAATATGGGAAAATATGACGGTACAATCTCCTATACGAATGTGTAAATATGCAGTAGTGAATCTAACTTCATATAATGTCTTCGACAATGCTACTTGAAAGCCGAATGTGCACGAGATTATACTTTCCGTTCATGCTGTTTTTGGTTTATCCTTTTGGTCATAACTGAACTAACTTGTTAATAGGTGTGCAACGTCTAATTCATAATTGCATTTATATTAGTTCTCCACTATAAACAGTATATAACCATTAGACCGTGGTGTAGAACGATGATTGCGCTGGTTGTAAATAATTGCAAAAAAGTGTCGTAGTCGTTTAGCATATTTTGTTGGAGAAATATTAATTTTGTACGTTTCGAAATGCGCTAACATGCAGTTGATTCATTTTTAAATAAGTTTTTAACCAAATAACACTATCTGTTTGAGCAATAGCTTAGTAAACGGAATATTTAATTTATCTGACAATTTTGTTTCATTATCTTTATGCGCTATCGTATTCGCTTATTACCATAACTAAAATTGTTTTTGCTTATGTTCTAGTTATAAAAGGATACTGTGGATTGATTTTAAAACTAGATGACAATATGGAATATGAGAATTTACGTGGCTGATTCACCATTGATCTATCTGTGGATTGTAGCCTTGAGTACCATCGGCGACATCGATAGCCTTTCGAGTAACAAAGGCGCATTTATCCGTAGCAAAATAGCAATAATTATACTTAGGATAATTCTGGCGATAGCTTACATTATCTAACATTAATTCGCTTCATAGACAAATGGGAGAAGGCGACTATCACCATTTCATCCTTAGTCTGAAGCATAATTTTCATGTGTGTTGGTCATTGACTGACCCTAATCTATACATGAGCGTACTATACGAGAATCTTTTTATATATATATTATGTACATATATAGCTTTAATATATGAATTTGTATGTTTGATATTAGGAATTAATGGACGCATTTTCAAAATTCCAAGAAATGGTACAAACCACAGTTGATTTAAAAGCTGTTCAAGTGCGACATGAATTTAACGTTCGGCCTGATTTTGATGAGACACTTCGCGGTAAGTTCGTGATCACCTTCGTCATTATAGGATTTTTTCGTGTGATGAATAGCTTTGCGTGTATTGGTAAATATCCTAACAAACATTTCTTCCCGTACTGAATTCATCTTTATGAAATATCACCGATATTTCTTTCGTGTATTTCATGACTTTTTGGCACTCTTCTACATCTTTGCGATGGAAACGTTTCCGGTTAGCATAACTGGGTTTATATCAATTTTAACTATGTGAAGCCTTTAGTCCCTGTAATAATTTTTTATTTCATCTGGACAATTTTTTCACCATTTTCAATTTCCTGATTATTGTTAAACATTTAGATACTGTTTATGGCGGAGAAACAGGTGTCAGATAAAAGTTGCTTCTCTCAATTTTGATGAACTTTAGCATACATTTAAATCCATTGTGCTAGTACCATGTACCTAATCAAAAATCATATTGTTGTCACCATGTACATTTTCGGCAACCATAGTGTTGGTATCAAGTGCTCATATAATAGCCATAATGTTGATATCCTTTGCAGCCTTGGAATATATAGTTGGTTGGCTTTTAAAGAGCATTTTCAAAGACTTTATATGAAGTTAGCTTAAGTCCTGCAGGTTTACACATTCGCATAGGTGATTGTACCGTCATATTTCCCCACATTACTCACCAAAATATATAACTGGTAGAGGACGTAATACCGGCTGCTACTGATGAGTCCCCAGCAAGCCTTAAACGAATGTGCACTAAAATATACATTCTGTTCGTGCTCTTTTTGGTTTATCCTTCCGGTCATATTTGAACTAACTTGTTACTAGCTGCGCAGCTCCTAATACACAATTGTATTGTTAGACATCATAATGCACCAGAAATAAAGGCAAATAAACGTAAAAGTTTAATGAATTTGATTGCGCTACTGCTAGTCATTATTTTGCGAAATTTGTTTACGTGGGTTATTCCCACGTGCATTTTTTTCTCAGGCATTGCTTATAGTGATATTTTCGCTTATGAGGTACTTTATTAGACTAAGGCTTATTGGCTATAATTTTATTTTCATCTAATGAAATTTTTTATTTAAATATGCAAAATTTACATAACTGTAATTCCAATTATTTTATTTAACATAATTGGTTATGCCATATTATTGTTTCTCTATTTTGTAGATAAAAATGGTTTTAATGATCTTATTAACTGACTATAGTTTTAATTTCTGTTTTTCATAATTTCGTGATACATATTCACAAACAAGTATTTTCCCATTATTATTGTTAGAAAATCTAAACCAAATCGTGGCGTAGGGAATAATTAGTGAGACTCTTAAACGAAAACTCGTATTCACTGGTTAATACAGACGAGTTACAAAAATGTTCAAAACCTGATCTGATAGTTAAATTGCATTTATAGAATTTTCTGTATGTGTATGCTAACCTTTAATTGTTGGCATATACATGCATGTATGTATACAACTTTGTATGTATTCATTTATATATGCATGTATGTATATATGAATGAATAAATGAATGTATCTGTGTATGGATGTAGGAATGTATGTATGTATGTATGTAAGTATTTATTCATGTATGCGTGTATGCATACGTGAATGTGTGTATTTATGCAAGTATTTATGTGAGCGTGTATGTATGTATGGATGTATGTTTAAGTGCGTGTATATACGTATGTATGCTTTGCCTTTAAGCCGAATTGGCCCTAATGATATTTGCAGAGGTCTAGTTTACCTTATACTTTGAATCAAGTGTGCGACCTTGATGTAAACACCTAAGCCATTATGTATATATATTTGTCACTATTCTATAGTGTCGAAAAGGCAATTCATCCAGTAGACTGAGTTTGTCCTTATTGTGAACTCAACACGTACTGTCAAGAATTTGCCGCGAACATGGCTCGAACCTGGGCACGTCTGCTTTGGAATACGGTGCTCTAACCACTGAGACACTGATGCACACCACACACAACTTTCAGCTATATACTAACTAATGTTTCTTGATTTGTCTTTCTTTACGTAGAGCCTAAATAGCATCCCTTTAGCCATAAAGTTACATCTAACCATCCACAATCTTTCATTGTAGTTTAGATACCACGTTCTATTGTGATATAAAGACCTAACCTATTATTTACATACATTTATCAGTATTGTAGAATGTGGAAAATGCAATTCATACAGTAGACCGGTTTCATCCTTACTAAGAACTCATCATCAACTGTCCAGAACTTGCCGCGGACATGACTAGAACGTAGGCACGTCTGTTTCGGAATCTGGTGCTTTATGGTGCAACTGGGTAACTCAGTGGATAAAGCACCAGATTCCGAAGCAGACGTGCCAAGATTCGAGCTGTTCGCGGCAAATGCTGGACAGTACTTGTCGAGTTCCCAATAAGGCCAAAACCGGTCTACTTGGTGAATTGCCTTTTGCACACTATGCAATACTTGGTTTATACTGACAAGTGTATGCATATAATGGGTTGGTGTTTACATCAAGATCGCAACCTTGATTAAAATTAAGTTTTTTACACCGCCTTTGCAAGCAATGTTCGTTTATTTATATAGGATACCTCATTTCTATGCATTACTAAGGTATTTAGCTCCATCTGTACTGGATTGAAACTTCCATAAATGTCTACCCTCTAATTTTTTGTTGTAAATTAATATTTTCATTGTTTAAAAAGATCTCATTTTATTTTCTATCTTGTACTCTCGGTTATATATCAGTGAAACATCGTTTACTAAAGGCTGCTTTATTGCTCTCTGCGACTTTGATGTACGCATTTATGATTGTATATATGCATATATGTATTTAGGTACGTATTTTTGTATGCATGAGATTATTATGCATGTTTGAAAAAAACTTGTATTTATTTTTGATAAGAGTCAGAATCACTTCATTTGTGGCAATTGAATTCCAGTATAGATCCAGCGACTTAGTATTCTTTTGCAGCCAGGAAATTACTGTCTATTATACAGCATTAAGGTATCAGTTTATAAGTCGGGTTTTGCTGATTTGTTTTTGATTTTATTTTATCGATTGTATGGAAATTTGTTTTCATTTTGTGTTTTGAATTATTTTTCCTCTTTTTTTCGCTAAAGAACTTCGAAACAAAATGGACGAATTGGAAGAAGAAATTTCTGTAGAATTTAAAAAGGTATGTAATTCGTTATATTGAGTAAGCACCTTCTAAATGCCTTTGCATATTCCGCTTAACTAACGCATTTCTCGTTCTTCCACACTGTGGGCCACAGAAGAGGGTGTGCTTATTATGCACAGTTCACCAGGCATCTTCATTGTCCACTGTTTGCTGCCAGACTCCTACATATTCTTTCCCATTCGATTCTCTCTTTCTTGGTGCGTGAGGGTTCAGTGTGGCGTAATCGAATGTCTGAGATTGCCTAGAAGTTGCTAGTGAACATTTATTGTGGTTGCCGCCACCAACCAGATTTGGCTCGATATTCTGAGGAATAGAATGCATAAGTGATATTCTCAGAGTAACCAATCAACGAAAACGAAATTACTTAATGCGATGAGCTAATGAAGAAGAATAAGTGACCGGATAGAATTGGTTGGTTTGTAAATTTTACTTTTTTGGTTGCATTCCGATAGTCATCTAGCACTGAGTTTGGCCTACGAGACTAATGTAACGAATTGCATAGCTGTTTATATGTTGGTAGCTATATCAGCTCATCTCCGTTGTCTCGGTAGCCTCAAGGACTAGTTATATGATGCTAGTTTTGACTGGACTGTCGATTCCAGAGGAGTTATTATGACCATTGAGGTTTGCATCTTATACATTGGCAATCTCGACACAAACTGATCGGTCCGGTGTCACTTGTAATTCCGGTTGGACTAACACAATTAATAGCTCTCTGGAATTTGCCTTTTCTGCTAATAGGAAATTGTCAGCATATTCGAGATCAGGAAGCTGGATACCACCACGAATCTCCATAACGGGGAATGTTTCGTTGAGCTCAGCTATGAATAAAGGATAAATAATTGAACAATGTAGGACAAATAGCACAAACCATTTCAGAATTATTCTTCCTCATTCGAATAAGGACAGTCATTAGAAGAAGCTTACAGTAATTGAAAAATGTTGGCTCGCACGCCATCATTAGGCATAACTAGTCGTAGCGCCTTTCGCAACACGGAATCCAAAGCGGCTAAGTAGTCTAGAATGCAACGTCGGTGGCCGCTAATATCGTTGGTGCAAATCAAGAGCGTGACTTAAAGAATGAATTTTGTCCACATCCTATTCGGGATCGTTATTCTGCCTGGGTTATTCTAGATCGTTAGTCTCGTTCTGCACGAAGTCTTATGAGGATAATAACACCTACCACCTATGCAACACCTAAATTGTTATTGTTGACGTTTATTTGGATGGACAAAACAACTCTTCCACTAAGTTAGGAATGATTCCTTTCTCCAAATTTCAACAATAAACTCGTGTAACTTCTTCTAGATCTTCATTGTTTCGAACTAGGAAAACTCTGAACAAAAGGTATCGATTCCGACGACCTTTTGATCATTTATAAAACTACAAATCTTTGCCACTGTAAAAATGTAAAATCTTTTATGTCAATATAGTGACAGCATTGAAGGTGTATCCCGTCTCTAACCACGCTACTTGAGGTAATTATTTATGATTAACGAGATGGACTCCTGACACTTGAGGCGTTCATGCGCAGATTTCGTGCCAAGACGTTATCTCTGGGTTTCAAATCAGTTGCTCTCTTGGTTAAAGGGATAAGATGTTTGTAGATATAGAAACTTATGACAAGGATTACTTAAATCAAGGTTGCAAACTTGATACAAACACCCGTCCCTTTATGTACATAAATTTGTCAGTATAATCTAAGCAGCGTAAAATGTTGAAAAGGTAATTCATCCTGTAGACAATTCTACGCAGCGCAACAGGAGACTTGATTTCTGATGTCAATGGCAAAATCGCAAGATGGGTTGAACATTTTTCGCAGTTATTGAACCGACCATACAGTGGCCGCTCCCCACCGCAACCACCTGCAACATCTACACCCAGCTACGACGTGGACTGCTCTTCCCCAACTGAGGTTGAGATCGCTACGACCATCCAGCGCATGAAGAACAAGAAATCCCCCGGTGAAGATGGAATACCTGCAGAGATCTACAAGGCCTGTATAGGCACACTACTGCCATCAATCCATCGACTGTTCTCTTCTATCTGGGAACAGGAAGCATGCCCGTCAGACTTCGGAATGTCAATCCTGCTACCGTTTCCCAAAAAGGGTGATAGATCAAGGTGCGAAAACTACCGTGGTATCAGTCTTCTCAACACCGCATCCAAGCTGTTGGCGTCGATTCTATTGAACCGCTTCTGTAATGAGCGGCATGCCCGTACCCGTCCCAATCAGGGTGGATTCCGCCCAGGCAAAGGCTGTGTTGATCAGATCTTTACATTACGGCGAGTTTTGGAACATCGCAACGAATTTCAACAACCAACCGTCGCTTG
Organism: Eudiplozoon nipponicum; assembly: GCA_029291075.1. Classification (NCBI taxonomy): domain Eukaryota; kingdom Metazoa; phylum Platyhelminthes; class Monogenea; order Mazocraeidea; family Diplozoidae; genus Eudiplozoon; species Eudiplozoon nipponicum. The sequence continues at coordinate 45,649 of JAQBSW010003690.1, forward strand.
TTTTATTGATTTCCGAGCTGCTTTTGACTCTGTTGATCGCGACTCCCTATGGAACATCATGCTGCTCGACGGAATGCCCATAAAACTCGTCAATCTGATCAAGGCCTACTATGCAGCCACCAAAGCCAGAGTACGTGTTTACGGAGAAGAATCGGATGAATTCAGTCTGCACACTGGGGTTCGACAAGGATGTCCCTTGTCACCCATATTGTTCAATTATGCGGTTGACTGGATTCTGAGCAACGCGCTAACTGGGTTCCGAGGCGTTCAAGTATCAAATAACCTATGGCTGACGGATGTTGATTACGCAGACGATGTTGTTCTCCTTGCTGACAGCTTTGGGAGCATGCAAACCGTTTTGGATCAAGTGGCCCAGTTTTCATCAGCCGTTGGTCTGGAAATCAATGCCGACAAAACGAAAGCCTTCGCCATCGGTGTATCTTCATCTGATGAGCAGCTCACGGTGTACGACAGCCCAATCGAAACAGTCGACGATTTTACGTACCTTGGCTCAAAAATACTTCCAACTGGTCAAGCAAAGAATGAAGTCCGAACACGCATCGACCGTGCCAGACTTGCTTTCTTACAATTGAAGAACTCACTTTGGAGAAGAAGTGAAATCAGCCTCAAAACGAAAATCCGAGTCTACCAGGCTACTGTTCGCCCTGTGCTACTGTATGGCTGTGAGACTTGGCCATTACGTTCTGAAGACTCCAAAAAGCTTGAAGTATTCGACCATTGGTGCCTTAGGTACATCACAAAGACAAAATGGATGGACCGGGTGTCGAACGCATCTGTTCGTCACCAATGCGGGGACATCATGCAACTATCCGTCTGGATCCAACATCGTCGACTTCAATGGTTCGGGCACGTACTACGCAAACCCGAAGACGAACTGGTACGGCAGGTGATGAACCCAGGTCAATGTGCAAACTGGCGCCGCCGCCGAGGTGGGCAACTGAAGACATGGCTTGCAACAATCAAATCGGACATGGAACTCCTAGGTTTACGCAATGTTTATGGTCCGCGTCACTGGGAGCGTCATTGGCCCTCTTTATGTGCCGAAATGGCTGCCAACCGCCCGGCATGGAGAGGCTTAATCCGGGATATCAATGGAGCTGGCTTATCCTCTAAAAGGAGTCAGCCGCAGTAAAGTAATGACCGGTTTCGTCCTTATTGGATACTTATAACATACTATCCAGAATTTGCCGCGGACATGGCTCGAACCTGAGCACGTCTGCTTCGGAATCTGGTGCTCTAACCACTGAACCAACCTGCCGCATACTAAAAACAGTTTTTAGTTGTTTACTAACAAATGTTTCTTGGTTAGCCTTTCCTTTTGGATGTAGCTTATATGGCATCCATTTAAACTCAAAGTTCCATCTAATCGTCCCCTATCTATCATTATAGAGCAGACACCACGCTACATTGTGAAGCAGTATTGAATTGAACATTTATATAATTAAGTACACATTAGTTGCGTGTGCGGTGATAACAATTACTATAATCGAGGTTGCGAATTTGATATAAGCATCTAGTATATTCTTCAACGAAATCAGCCTGTTAGCGGGTTTGTTGATACTTGACACGTAAGATTTTATGGCTCCTGGAGCATGTCCTTTACGTGAAACAAGAATTTATAGCATTTTCTGCGACGGGACAACATAAAAGCTACACAATATTTTATTCGGCCACTTGCACATTGATTCGGGCAAATAACTGCCTTTTCGAACGTTCTTGACCGAAGTAGTACTGATGTGCTCAAAGCGCTTCTTTCCTAGCGCATGTAATGAGGATACCGCGCTTGTTCCGTTCGCCATTGTTAACCAAACAATTTGTTCGTTAAAGAGTATCTCCAAATCTAAGACCCGTTTAGTATATTATTCCTTGATTTATGCTACACGCTAGAAACAGCGAAGGCGGCTGGAATTCTATTGTGCATATTCTGAACTGTGTTTTACTCCTCTCAAAATAGTTTTACTTGGTCAGACGTCTTCATGCTAATTATGCCTTCCATCTGTAGGTTTAAGCCTAGATTGTGGTGAAATTTGAAAATATGCTTATATTAATTTTCTAGGCTATCAACCATCAGTAGAATCTGTCTCTAGCATTCATCTCGCGCATGACATCTGGTGATTTAGAAATTTGCACCTTATTAAACAACAATGCTAAACTTTACTACGTCCTAACTGTTTCTTCTTGTCAGCACATCAACTTTAACACGACCGACGCCAGATGTTGACGATTTAATGTATACTTGGCTGTGTTATTTATTTGGTCATCTATAATTATTGAGCACTATTTCAATCCATGTTTTGTTTGCGTTAAATGCTTTAAAATTGAACTGTTCTTGACGCAAAATATTTTTTTACAGGCCGCTAGAAAACTTGGGCTTGATTCTGGGAAATCTTTAAAACTGGACTCAGATTCGTCACTCGGCTATTACTTGCGGGTTACCAAAAAGGCAAGTAAATTAAAAATCAATTTTATTTTTTCTCTTAACTTGTATCATTTTACTATGAGTCGTAATATGTTGTGAATTTCTCCGTCAATCAGTCAACTGGGCAACTTCTATCAAATTTACAATGCACGTTATTCAAATGTATTTTCGATTGCAGTGACTCGACATTATAATATAGTTGCTTTTGAAGTTATACTCTATCCAAATATATTTTGCACTCGCTTTGGAACTTTGTGTAGTAATCAACACCTGTTGAATCACAAGTTGCTACGCTAACTTTTAGCGGACTCGCCCTCATCGTCTGACTTGGAACCTACTATCGTGGGTACAGTTAGTCCAATGCGGATAGAACGACGGCCTCATTTCTCAAGAAAAAGTCAAGACAAACAATTAACCGTATTATTTAGTGTATCTTTTGACTAAAAATGGTAAACTGCCTCATTTTAAAATTCCTTGCGTGAACAATTTTCAATTTACTGTGTTCGTATAAAAGCACAAAAATATAATTTTAGCGTGAAAAGTCAAAAATTCACCTAAAAGAAACAGCTAAATAAACTACGCGACTCTCTACGCCATTCTAGCTCTGGATAATCTAAATAATCAACGGATGAATTAAATAAAAGTACATAAAATATATGCATATAATCAAAAATTTTAATGGGAAATCCATTTAAACAGTTTATAACGCTCATAGCGTAGGTTGCCCAAAATGAACCAAAAATGGACGGTAGAACAGTATTTCAACAGAACAGATTGCTCGTATTCTCTAACGCTAATCTCCATATGGGCGATCTATAAACAATTAATACAAAAGAATATACAATTATATAAATATATTGCAAGACTCAAACAGAAACACAATTAAAAACATAACCATGATAGCACTCGTAGGTCGGTAAAATCTTGAATCCTTTAAATTTCTAGGTGCACCAATTTTATTTGGCTTTAATTGATGGGTTCTTAATTGTCCCTTCATTCTGAAGCCGCCCATCAGCTGATTGATTACAAATGACATTAAAACCACTCTCCGCATTTTCGGGACTTCATTTCAAGTCCCATCTTCATGGTTGATATAATACTCACAGGAAAAATACAACTTACGGCAAATATGGTATCCTCATTCACGACATGTCTAGTTGTATTTACTTTTTTTTCTAAAGTATTTTGTTATTGTCTGCCCTAATATCCGGTCTTAATACATATTTTCTTATACTCAATATATACACAAAAATATCAACATCATTACTGACGCACAGAAAAATTGACGTGACAACAAAAAATGGACAGCGCTGCGCAATGTATATCAACAGTTAACAAAACAATGATGGTGATGGTAAACATTAGCCTTGTCTATCTGCACTAATTCACATTTCCCTTTGAAAAGTAATACTGATACGCCGTTGTGTGCAGCCAGATCTAAACTACTGTTCACCTCCATATGACCACCTTGATTAGTTACCCTCGTTGGCCGTCATTACGTAAATCATTTACCAGTGTCAGAGTGTGTTGCACAATTGACCAAAATTCTACTAATATTTTTTCAACGAACTTTCATTATCTCGATTTTTTGTGGACGGCTATTGGCTTCATCGTGGCGTATATAAATATATAATCAACGTTTATTCTTATTCTGGGGAATCCATTGAAAATTGTCGGCAGTTCATGATATTCCTCTTGGTAAGCTCCTAGAAACCAACATGACTGAAACAAACACACAAATGAGATATGTTGATAATGTGCCAATGACCATGAGAAAAAATTGAGATATAATTTCGACTTAACATCATATAGACGAGATCAATAAAGCCATCATTTTTAACGAAGTAAAGCAAAACGATGAATATTTAGTATTCTTACATACAGGAACAACAAAAAAACATAAAAAATCCATCTCAAAATCAGTCCATAAGAACTTAAGCTGGATTGGAGAGTATATATTAAAACATAACTGTGGAACTTACAAAATGTATCTTGCATGTATTTCGGGATCTTTTTGCTTTGGTATAAGAGATAAGCCCCTTTGAGAAACGTCAAGGTAGAACGGCTATCCGATTTGGTTTTTCGAATATAATTCCTGGTAAATTAGTAAAATTGAGAGCGGTCGAAACGAGAAAAATATTTTACGGAAAATAACATACAATTTTCTATTTTGAAAAAATTTCCAGGCAAGATTTAAAAAAGGTAATTTGTGCGACTTGTGCTTAGTTTCTGTGAATTCGGACGAGACTAGTGCGAAGTACAACAAATGGTGCGCGGAATAATGTAAACCTATTCGGCGTCAAGCAATAATTTCATACAAATTTTAATGTACGCGCAACACTAAGAACATTGCACGGTCACAAAAAATGGGATTGGTATAAGGATTAATCAGCTTCAATTATTCCGTGCTAATGCGCTAAAATGAAAAATATTCAAACCATAAATACTACTGAGTTTCCCAATAAGGGCAAAATCATGGCCTAGTGAGTGGATTACATTATCCAACTATCATTTTTTAGGCTATAAAAATGCGTGAATGATGCAGATTAAAATCTTCTGCGCTGTAAGTTTCAGTAGAGCCTAGGCCCATAAAACACAGCTAACAAGATCTCTGTATTGAGTCCTGTTTTCCAAAAATTCATTCATTTTCAGCTTTACTAATGTCTCTCATTTAATGAGATTTAGTTGCGATATGCCCTTTGTTTCAATATTGCGATTTTTATGGCTAGAAAAGAACTTAAATACTGTTTGTTGCGAAGACCTAATATATATGCAAGTATGTATTAGGTGTTGCGAACCCAGTATCAAATTAGTTCAGTTGTGACCAGAAGGATAAACCAAAGGCAGCATGAACGGAAAGTATAATCTCATGCTCATATATATTCTTTTGAAATGAATTAAATAAAGCCTGAGGCTCTTATCCCACATTCCTCACCCAAATATATATTGGTTAAAGGGCGTAATACCGGCTCCTAATGATGAGTCGCCAGTAAGCAGTGGTTAGCATGAACGATGTTGAAGCCTTGGGAGGAAAAGGACGCCTCAGCACCCAGCCACAGCGAAGACGAATTTGATGACCAGAAGGATAAACCAAAGGCAGCATGAACGGAAAGTATTATCTCATGCACATTCGTTTCGTGCTTACTGGCGACTCATCATTAGGAGCCGGTATTACGCCCTTTAACCAATATATATTTGGGTGAGGAATGTGGGATAAGAGCCTCAGGCTTTATTTAATCCATTTCAAAAGAATATATATGAGCATGAGATTATACTTTCCGTTCATGCTGCCTTTGGTTTATCCTTCTGGTCACAACTGAACTAATTTGTTACTAGGTTCGCAACACCTAATACATACTTGCATAGAAAAGAACTTGTCTACGATTAGCGGTTCCAGCTATTCACCGGATGCGTAAACGTCATTACTAAAAATTGCTCCGGACAACGAAATCAACGTTAAGTTATTAGATTAGACGAGTTGGCACAACAATATTCTACTGTGTAGGTCTCGTTGATTCGTTAATTTTGCTCTTTAATAATGCGTCAAGTCGTTCAGCTGGCATTAATTTAAACCAAATAGAGCATCTCTATTCAATTTGGCTCACAGAGCTGTGTTAACTGTAGTCAATGATCTATGTTTCATCCACAAAATAGTTATCTCGAAGACCTAGAATTTCGCAGTTTGTTAGGTGAATATGTGGTTCCTGACTTGTTAGCAAGGTTTTATAAATTCAAATGCAGCAAGGATAATACATCTGGAAATCTTGGCACTAGCCGATACATCTAGTATAGCATGAAACTCGGGATAGATAAAGTAGTTTACGACAGTCTGCATGGTGCCATTGAGCATATCTTTAGCCATAGTATAAAACATATCCAGTACTATAGTTTTTGAATCTGTTAGCTTTAAATCATATCGTGGTGGATTTCCGACCGGCAATCGGATCTCCTATAAAATACCACATGAGCCCGACGACGGCACCATGACTCGGCGTGTGTTCCCCGCCACAAAAGGGTTCAACAGCCACAGGATTACATGGACTCCTGGACAGTACCCCGTACTTCCGAATGGCGAATGAGCTCTCAACAGCCACCGGCAACCATGCAACTTACTGCTGCCTTGCAGACTGCGCTTGGATGTGCAAAGGCTAGAGGTGCGTCCTCGATCAAAAAGCCGAGTGGTGAGGGGACACCACTTGTACCAAATTCCCAAGAAACTCCATGAAATCAATGGAGCCGGCTTATCCTCCAAAAGGAGTCAGCCGCAGTAAAGTAAAGTAAGTAAGTATAATAAATTCTCAGCACATTTAGATTTTTTTCAGTTCATTTCCGACAACGCTAACATATAGGTACAAAAGTGGTAAATTTAAAGTTTCCTAAAACTATTTTGCTATTTTCGAGCCAAAGCATGTTTAAATCTCCTTATGAAAATAATTACTTTTACTAAAATTGTCTAATTGTCTGGTTTCATTGTATAGGATGAGAAAGTGCTTCGAGATTTTCCTTCTCTGGAAGTAATTGACACACAAAAGAGTGGTGTTCGTTTTCGCACTGCCGCTTTGTCTCGTTTAAACGATCAATACGTTGTCGAGCGGAAGTCATACGACGAGGCTCAGACTAGCATTGTCGAAGAGATTGTTAAGATTGCAGGTCAGCTATTCATAATTTGGCTTTGATTTCATTCCGAATTTTAAAAATGTTATTTTTCCTCAACACAATTTGTAAATGTTAGTTATTTGTTCGTGAAATGCGTTGTTATTATGATTATAATAGTAGTTATGCATGGCGTAATGAGTACGCACAATCGAAAGCATTATTGATGATATGTATTTTTGTGTAGACAGATTCATGAATGAATTGTTAAGCTTCTTTGTTAATCATGATTTATTGTTATAAGGCGTTTCATGTGAAATCTAAAGTTTGGTATAACTAAGCTGTTAAATGGGTAGCGACGGAATGAGACTAAGCTTGTCAAACGCGATGGACAGATTTCGGCTGCTAAACTAAACTTTGGTCAACGGCAACTTCGCAGACAATAATCATCAGCCTTGGTTGTCAGACTATCTAAGAGAAGGAAAGCTCTTAATACAAACCATCCCCACTAGGAATGGTCGACTCAGTGTTCTTTTACAGCCAACATATAACACTGAACATTATGATCAATAATGAGCACCGGATTCCAAAGCTGACGTGCCCAGGTTCGAGCCCTTTCCGCGGAAAATTCTGACCAGTACGTGATGAGTTCCCAATAAAGACGAAACCGGTCTACTGGATGAATTGCCTTACCACGCTATATAATTCTTAGTTTATACTGGCAAATGAGTGTACTTAAAGAGTCAGGTGTTTATATCAAGTTCGCAACCTTGATTATTGTAATGACGAATCCATACTCTATCGGCCGTGGCGCAGGATAAATATGATCGCATTATATGCAGAGATGTGTAGGCTGGATATGCGAAATCAGGCTACTGAGGACACCTTCATTTTAGATTCTGCCTCTTTTACTTCTTTTCTTCTCAATCTAACAATAACGCTTTTTAGATGCTATGAATATGGTGGATATTGATCATATTGCTGAGCCAAATATCGAAAATAAATTACTATTCATTTAACGTAGATTAGGTTTTAACTTTCGCGCATGTAATGTGTGAATAATGAAACAATTTGGGGCACACACGTTGGATAAATTTAAATCGGTATATCTTGCGTATCCGAAACTGTAATGCAGGATCCTACGCGTATTTCAGAACTGGGTGTACGATTCTTATCTACGTATTATTGACTTAGAATCTCTGGTTCAACGAATTTCTCTTAAGCTGGATAATGAGAAGTCGGTATTGTCTCACCTCACAAGATGAAGTCTGTTTAACTGAATGAATTCGAATAAACAGCCGACTTAGCAAGGCACTCTTAAAAACGCCTACTAAATGCATTGCCAAAATTTTTAATAAACGTTGCATTTTCGTTGTTTCGGAGTATGCACTCACTGATTTCTGCACAGACAATAGCAAGGACGCTTTTTACTCCAACCTAAGCTCTTGTCTAAGACATGAATGCTTAAGTTAGCGCTTAAGTAACGCAGAATTTCATTTAGGTGGAAGATAAACTTTAAGCTCGACGCGCAACGATAGTAGTGAACAACTGTTGGATAGATAGATTTTATTTATGTAACACAAAAATTTAAACACAGTGTAAGGTGTTTCACCACATGGCGTCCTCAAGAACTCGGGCAACGGTAGACTAAATAGGTCATGTAGCAATTATTTATGGATGGCGTAGTTGCGTCCAGGAGTTTCGCTTGTTTGGGAACACAGGTCGACTCGGACCATGCACTTATCCTTTGTAGATTTGCACTTAATTTTTGCGAAAAAAATAAGAATAAATCTCAAATGGATGTAGACAATCCGAATAATCATCGTTCCGACAGAAATAATAAGATTTTCTAAAGTCAAAGTTAACTGTTCTTGATGGCGAAAATTCAACTTTACTTTGAACGAAGATTGGTTCCATTATGCACTGTGCTGTTATTATTGTATGGGACATTGTTGAAATAACCATTGAGTCTCTGTAAAATCTGTGAAGATTCTTGAAACTAGGCGCCAAATTCCATTTAGCTCGGCTTATAATAATACTCGTAGAGTTGTATGGGGGCAACTGAAGCGCAGTCTAAAAGTCTGTCTCGAATTCTTTTTTACCAGAAAAGCTGAAGAGATGGAGGAAGACTTCAAATCAAGTTATAGCCGCTGTTTATTCCATCTTAACCGCGCAACAGGTCCGAGAAAACTAAAAAGTAGCGAAGCTTAAAATGATTTCAACGTATATGTAATAACCAGTAAAATAATCCCTCTCGAAAGGCGGGATGAACGCTTCAACTATCAAATTACGTGGGTACCTGCGTCAGTCCCGATTCACGAAAGTATGTCTGTGTTAACAATGGGGAATGTTAATTTAAAACAACCATCAGTTAGACATACGGTAGGCAATCCCATCTCTTAAAAGTCGCAAAGTTGTAAGTCATGATGATTTGCTTCCGAGTTTATTCAAGAATGTTGGCGATATAATTTCTAGAGCGTTGACTAACCGTTTTCGTACTATATGGAATGAAGAGACAGTGCCGTTCGCTTGGAATGATTAAGTCATCATTCCTATCTTCAAATAAGCAATCGGAATGCGTGTAAAAGCCATCCTGGTATAAACTTGATTGCAGTTTTATTTAGGTTATTTACTTCAATTATCTTAAGTCGTTTTAGCGCTTCGCGTGAATAACTTACAGGAGAAGAACAAGTTGGATTCCCGTCAGGACGAAGTTGTATAGATAATATGTTTACCTTAAGGCAAGTTCTTTAACAGTGATATATATATTGCCGTTCCACAATAGCCGTATTTCTAGATTTCAAGGTCGCATAAAACTCAGTGGATCGCAATTTACTATTTGATATGCTGTCGAAAACTTGTATTCCCACTAACTTTGAAACACTTGGGTGCGTTAAGGCCTACAGCGAATTGACACACATTTTGACTATCAGCTGCGTTGTTAGTCAAGGTTGTCTACGTTCCCTATTTTCGTATATTGTGTAATGTTTGCCGTTATGAATAATACCATTTATTATGATCAGTATGCAAATGTCAACGATATCACGGGCGGTAGAATAGTTGACCTTGGTTACGCAGACGATACTGTATTATTTGACAATCTACACAAGCCAACTTAAATAGATTAGCAGTCTGTATGGAATTCGTACCATCCAAATGGAAGATACTTTTACAGGATCGCCCATCAAACACACCAACTCTGCGAAAGCAGAGTGAAGATCGGGACATAGTTTAGCATTGGTAGCTCTATCAATAACTCAAGCAATATGTTTAACGAGGTGAGTATGAGAATCGTGATAGCTAGAGTAGCTTTTTTAATCTTCGTCATTTAAGGATAAACGCGAGTATTTCACTCTGTCCCATCTACAATGTATACTTACGCGGAGTTTTATTATACGCTATTGAGATTTAACTCCTTAGAGTTGAGGATTTTCGACGCTTACAGTCATTCGACTACTGTTGTTTCAGAAGCATATTACACATAGATTAACAACGATGCATAACCAAAGTGACATATGTAGACGTATTTTTTAATCGGGAAACAAGTTTTTCTTGTTAGAAAAACAATTAGGCTTCATCAACTGCGTTGGCTCGGTCAAGCTTTGTGTATGCCATCAATTCGGTTGCTGAGTAGAGAATTATTCTCTCACTCAGCACTAGATTGGCGTAAGAAGCATGTTTAGCAGATTTTGATAGGGAAGAAACAACTAAAGTCAACTAAAACCAACGTGGGTAGTATTTGACCCACACTTATGCCATGATGTTGTCTACGTGCGCATCATATTTGGAAATCCTGCACGATATGGCTTCGAGTTGAACTCAGTGGCGATCTTGTTGCAGATTTCTAACAGAATCATCTTCGTAACTTCCTCTTCCTAGTTTGGCAGAGTTAGCTGCGATGTTTTATCGTGTTTATGACGTAATACTGTGAAAACCGCAAGTAAACCCTATTACCGATGTTGGCCATAATAGATTTGTGTAGAAGTTAAGTTTGCCTCGCTTCTGTGGCATCTAGGTAAATATACTCCTAGTGATTAGATCCTCCCCCCTAAATCTCTGTATAATAATTTGTGCGCCTAATTTATTATTTCTGTCATTATGATCACTGCCAAAAATTGCGTTCATTTTTGTTATTTTGCTTATGTTTATGTAGCAGTGAGACATTAGTTAATTACTTTCATATTGCTGTGGACGATGATGATATGGCGAGGTGAACATGATTTCTTTGCTTATATGTGGAGGAAATAATCTTCAGCTTATGCAACATAATGTGAAATTATTTTATAATTGAGATTGCTATATTTCTGTATTATTACATTTTGGTAAAAACGTGATTCTCACTTTCTTCGACAAAAACTGTTGATAAAATTTCACGACCGAAATGCTGGTTTAAAAGGGTAGAAAACCCTTTTTCTCCACTATCTGTGAAATTTTATAACTTTGTCAGCAACTGTGCTCTAATTTATTCACAAAATTTCAAATTCTTCAAATGAAGTTTGTTGGCTTGAAGTAAACAACATTCCCATTGTATTTAAGAGAAGGATAACTCACAGAAATGAGGCAAACTAAACCTCTCCACAACACCATTATGGCCAAGTTAGCATTCGGGCAAGGCGACATCAGCAACACAGCTGATGTCGCCTAGCATTTGACCTTCCATGATAATTACCACGGTACGACCTTAAAATTGAATAGCGTGAATCAAGAATTTAAATAATTGTTACTGCCACTCGCGCAATCATTGATTGTTTAAATTTATTACCTATATATATGGCGAAAGCTGCAAAATCTAATTGTCCGTGGCTGCATAGAAATTGTGCAGCTGACATTTCCAGTCAAGTACCATGTATGCGAGGCTACTAGAGGTAAGAGCTGCATATCTAATTTAGCTTTCCACATATATATGCATTGCGGTTTGATGCGCGCTAGTCAGTTCGCCATAGTACTCTAATGATGATCATGGAAGTTCGACTGGCGGTAGTTTTGCTATGTTGTTCGACGACTGGTTAAATCGAATGAGATTGGTGTTTGCTTCAACCTCGCACACTTGATTTAAAGAATTGTTAACATTACTCTCACAAACATTGATTGTTTAACATTTCCAATTTTACTGAAATTGATACAAAATTTGTTTAATTAATTCTTTTTAGCTTTTATTGTTAAATACTGTCAAATTTTGTTATTAATATGACGGTAATAAGCGATAAACTATATTTATGCGTTCCTATTTGGAAAATGTACTTTTAATGCATTATAGATTATTTTTATTATTTTTATGCGTATCGTACCCATAAATAACCACTCACGTAATTTGGGACAAAATGACGGGGATCTGGTTTCCACTGATGATTATTCCGTCAGTATGAAGCACAATCGTTAATGCGATCAATCTGACCTTGGGTGTATGTAGCAAAATTTCTATTTTCCTATATTGAAATTGTGTTAATACACCCAATTAAGCACATTTGATTATGTTTAATATCTGTATGTTTTTGGCTTGTTCTATTGATGTAGCTGGTTATCTAGATCCTATGAACCAATTGAGTCAATTAACTGGACATTTAGATGCAATAGTCAGTCTGGCTGTTGCTGCAGCTTGCGCTCCATCGGGTGTTTTTGTGCGTCCAAGATTCATCACGATATCCGCTAACGAAAAAGAGTTTCCAACCGAATCTAGAGACTCTGATTGCCTGGCGTCAAGTAACCATAGCAAAGCCCCATGTGAACGCTTATCAGGCGAAGATGCTGACACTAGCGGGACTGTCTTTGAGAAAATTCATATTGTTGGATTTAGACACCCTTGTCTTGAGATGCAAACTGGAGTGATGTGCATTCCAAACGATTGCCATTTAGAACGAGGTCAGTTTTTCGATAATGCATTCTATTTGCTAATCTTATTATATTTTGTTGCAGGTAAAAAAACGGGTAAAATTCGAATATTTTGTGGATAACGCTAACATCCGCTATGCAAAACGAAAGCATCACTTTATGTGGAATCGACCATCAGATAATTCTGTAGATTCCCCAATCTAGGCGCCAAATTTTGCTCGTTTAGCGTATAATAGTAGTAGTAGTAAGTCGCCAAATTAATCACAGTCTAACTGTCAATTTTGAATCCATTTGGACCAGAAAAGCTGAAGAGATGGGAGAATAGTTCGCTTGAAGTACCGGCCTATATTTGATCCAACTTATTCGCGCAAAAGGTTCGAGAATATTAAAATTTATCGAAGCAACCGTCAAAGTACTAACTACGGAATGCATTCTTCTCTTAAGCATCGCAAACCAGTATGTCTGGACCTAACTGGTCTGAATAGCGAAAATCCGAATATACTTTGGTCCAAGATAAGTTCCACTATGCACAATGCGGGTACTGTTGTATGTGGCATAGCAGGCCCCCGTAAAAATAATCACTGGCTCTCTGTAAAATCTATGCAGATACTCGAAATTAGGCGCCAAATTCCACCTGGTTCGACTCATAATAATACCCGTCGCAATATAAGACGCCAACTTAAGCGCAGTCTAAAAGGCGATCTCGAAAACTTTTGGAGCCGAAAGGCTGAAGAAATGGAAGTAGCTTTCGCGTCAGGTAATAGTCGCTGTTTGTTCCAACTTATACGCACAACAGGTCCGAGAAAGTTAAAAGTTAGCGAAACTATAAATGATAGTAACGAATTAATAACCGATAAAATAAGTCGTCTTGACAGGTGGGCTGAACACTTTAGAGATCAATTTTATTGGCCACCTGTGTCAGTTCGGATTCCCGAAAGCATGTCTGCATCAACAGTGTGAAATGTTAGTCCCGAAGAACCATCCAAGTTAGAAGTACGCGATGCAATCCTATCTCTTAAGCGCCGCAAAGCCGCAGGCCCCGATGATTTGCTTCCTGGATTGTTTAAGGATGTTGGCGATATAATTTTAGGAGCGTTGAACAAACTTATTCATACTATATGGAATGAGGAAACCGTACCACTTGACTGGAATGATTCGACCATCATTCCCATCTTCAAAAAAGGCAATCGTAATTCGTGCGATAACCATCGTGGTATAAGTTTGACTCCGGTCGTATCAAGGTTATTTGCTTCGATTATCCTACGTCGTCTTAGCGCTTCACGTGAATCACATACAAGAGAAGAACAGGGTGGATTCCGCACAGGACGAGGTTGTATAGATAATATTTTTACATTAAGGCAAGTTCTCGAACAGACATTTATATCACCGTCCCACAATAGTCGTCCTTCTAGACTTCAAGGGTGCATTTGATTCAGTGGATCGCAATGTTTTATTCCATATCTTGTCGAAAAGCGGTGTGCCCACTAAATTTGTTAATATTATACGAGCTCTCTACACAAATACTTCTCGTCGCGTTAAGGTTTACAACGAATGAACGCATAACTTTACAACCAGCAGTGGTGTTCGTCAAGGTTGTCCACTTTCCCCATTTTGTTTAATTTTGTAATCGATGCTATTATGAACAACACTCTCTCACACATTCAGGACGCTGTAGTTGAAGTTCTCCCGGGAGATAAACTAGTCGATCTTGACTATGCGGACGATATCGTACTATTATTCGACAATCAGCATGCTGCCCAGACCACCTTAAATAGATTAGCAGACGTTGTTCCGTCTTTCGGTATGAAATTCGCACCCTCTAAATGTAAGATACTGTTACGGGATCACCCACCACTCACTCCAACGTTGCGACTGCAGAATGAAGATCTTGACATAGTCGACAGGTTTACATATCTTGGGAGCTCTATCAATAATGTAGGCAATATGTCCGACGAGGTGAGAATACGGATCGCGAAAGCTAGAGTAGCTTTCTCGAACCTTCGTCATTTATGGAGAAACGCCAATATTTCACTTTGCCTTAAAGGTCGTGCTTACAATGCATCTGTACGCGCAGTCTTACTATACGCTAGTGAAACTTGGCTTCAAAGTTGATGATTTGAGACGCTTACAGGCATTCGATCATCGTTGTTTGAGAAGTATAGCACATTTAAATACTGTTTGTTGCGAAGAACTAATATATATGCAAGTATGTATTAGGTTTTGCGAACCTAGTAACAAATTAGTTCAGTAGGAGCCGGTATTACGCCCTTTAACCACTATATATTTGGTAGAAGAATGTGGAATAATAGGACAGTACAATCTCCTAGACGAATGTGTAAACCTGTAATAGTGAAGCTAACATAATCTAAAGTCAACGACAATGCGACTTCAATGCTAACTCACACTATAATATATATACCGAGTCTGTAAAGGATACTAACACTATGGCCATTGTGTTAGTAACTGATACCTTTTTTGAAATCGATGAGTACCGGATACTAACACTATGGTTTCCGAGTCGGTGCATGATACCGACCTGATGGATATAAATTTATGCTAAAGTTCACCCAAATTGAGAATTACAACAATTTTCGAACACCTGTTACTCCAGTTAAACCATACACTCTGGCCTTCATCGATATCAGTTATCACATTTCGCGGTAAGCATGACATCATTCAATTCAATATATTACAGTTTAATACTGTTTGTTGCGAAGAACTAATATATATGCAAGTATGTATTAGGTTTTGCGAACCTAGTAACAAATTAGTTCAGCTGTGACCAGAAGGATAAACCAAAGGCAACATGAACGGAAAGTATAATTTCATGCACATTCGTTTCGTACTCATCGATTTCAAAAAAGGTATCAGTTACTAACACAATAGCCATAGTGTTAGTATCCTTTACAGACTCGGTATGTATATTATATAGTGTGAGTTAGCATTGAAGTCGCATTTTCATTGACTTTAGATCATGTTAGCTTCACTATTACAGGTTTATACATTCGTCTAGGAGATTGTACCGTCCTATTATTCCACATTCTTCTACCAAATATATAGTGGTTAAAGGGCGTAATACCGGCTCCTACTGATGAGTCGCCAGTAAGCACGAAACGAATGTGCATGAGATTATACTTTCCGTTCATGCTGCCTTTGGTTTATCCTTCTGGTCACAACTGAACTAATTTGTTACTAGGTTCGCAAAACCTAATACGTACTTGCAAGTGTAGCATATGTTGGTTACCAACAACGAATAACTAACGTTGACATCCGTAGACGTATTTTTGGATCTGACGATAAGTGCTCGTCGTTAGAAAAACAAATAAGGCCCAATCAACTTCATTGGCTCGGTCACGTTTTGCGTATGCCCTCATTTCGATTGCCCAATAGAGCTCAGTTTTCTCATCCAGCACCAAATTGGCGCAAGAGACAAGGTGGGCAGATTTTGACATAGCAGAAACAATTAAAGTCACTTACATCAAAATTGGGTAGTACAAGACCCACTCGTCTGCCGGGATGTGGTCCTCATGCGCATTACAGTTCTTGGTTAGAAACCCTTAGCGATATGGCATCGAATCGAGCTCAGTGGCGATCTTGTTGCAGATGTATAGTAGAATCATCTTCGTAACTTTCTTCTCTTAGTAGGGCAAAGTTAGCTGCGAGGTTCGGTTTGTTTATGACGTGATACGGTGAAATCCGCAAGGAAGATGTGTTGCTGATGTCGCCTTGCACGAATGCTAACTTGGCCATAATGGTGTTGTGGAGAGGTTTAGTTTGCCTCATTTCTGTGAGTTATCCTGATAAATTTACTCATAGTAGCAAGGTATTCCTTCTCTCTCTACCCCCCTCTCTCTCTCTCTCTCGTAAATCTCAATAATAATTTGTCTAAATTCACTTATATACTTTTTTCACTCCTTATGGTTATATGGCAGTGAAACATTAGTCACTTGACTTTTGTGTGACTGCACATGATGATGATGATGATGATGATGATGATGATGATGTCTGGATAATCTGCTTCCGACAGCAGTTAAGAATGGCAACTACAATCTATAAAGTGTTGACCAATCGTTTTCATACTTCTTGGAATGAAGAAATTGTGTCCTTAACCTGAATCAAGTCGGCCATTATTCCCATCTTTAAAAAGGAATTCGTAAACTTGACTACAGTCGTAGGCAGTTAATTTGCTTCGATTAACTTGCGCCGCCTGAACCCTACAGAAGAAACATATTCAAGAGCAGAACAAACCGAAATTTGTTTAGGGCAAAGCTGTATAGCTAATATCTTATCTTAATTCAATTACTTGTACAGCGACAGGTGTATCATCTTTTCACAATAGCCTTCTTTCTTAAACATTAATTGATTATGCGGATGGTAGTAAAAATTCTTTAAATCAAGCTTGCAAGCTTGAAGTAAACATAAATCCCATTGTATTTAACCATTCGTCGAACAACATATCAAAACTATCGCCAGTCGCAGGCACTGACGCGTTTCGATCTTCCATAATCATCATCAGAGTACAATGGCAAACTGACATGTGAGGATCAAATCGTATAGAATATATATGGAAAGCAAAATTAGATATGCGACTTTCACATCTAATAATCTCGCATACATTGTACTTGACTAGAAAAATTGGCTGCAAAATTTCTATGCATTCACGAACTTGTTTTATATATATATATATATATATATATATATATTATATATATATATATATATATAGAAATAACAAGTAAACTTTAATTGATTGCGCGGGTGGTGGTTACAATTATTTAAATCAAGTTTGCGTGCTTGAAGTAAACACCAATCCCAGTGTATGTAACCAGTCGCAGCGGGATCGATGTTTACTTCAAGCTTACAAAATTGTTTCAAAGAATTGTTACCACCACCCGCGCAATCAATTAATGATTAATTATTTATATATATATATATATATATATATATATATATATATATATATATATATATATATATATATAATATATATATATGTGGCGAATGCTGCAAACATTTAATATTCGTGACTGCATTGAAATTTTGCAGCCGACATTTCCAGTCAATCACAGTGTATGGGAGACTATTAAAGGTGAGAGTCGCATATCTAATTTTTATTTCCATATATATGCAATGCGGATTGATCCTCGCTAGTCAATTGGCCGTCGTACTCTGCTGATGATCGTGGAATGTCGATACGTGTCAGTGCATGCGACTGGCAGTAGTTTTGCTATGTTGTTCGACGACTGGTTTAATGCAATGGGATTTGTGTATACTTTAAGCCTTCTTTTTTGACTTCATTGATGCGTTTCTTTCGGTGTACCGCAATGTACTTTTCCATATTCTGTCGAAAATTCGTTTGCGCACTAAATTAGTAAATATCATACGAGTTCACTTCATAAACACTTCTGCTCGCTTTAGGGTATACAATGAATTACCGGACAACTTTACTGTTAGCAATGGTGTCTATCATGTTTGTCCAAATTTCCCTTTTTGTTTAATTTAGTAATAAATGCTTTTATGAGATATACTCTTTCACTCGTTCAGGATGCAAGAGACGAAGTCCTATCCATCAGTAGATTAATCCATCTGGCATACAATATCGTATTATTCAATAACCGGGATTCCGCCTAAGTCAACTTAAATAGATTAGAAATCGTCCTTCCGTCTTTCGGTATAAAATTCGAGCCCTCTAAATGGAATATATTTCTAAAGGTTAACCCATAACTCATTTCAACTCTGTGGCTTCAATGTAAGCATCTGGACATGGTTGACAAAATTGCATATCTTCGTAGCTTTATGAATAACTCAGTCTATAATAGTAGCGGGGTGAATATTCGAATCGCGGAAGCTAGTGTAGTTTTATCCAACTTTCGTCATTTCTGTTGAAATTGATGTAATTCACTTTGCTTTAAAGCTTGCATGTAAAATGCATATGTACGTGCAGTTTTGCCATATGCCCGTAAAGCTTGGTTCTTTAAAGTCGAAGACGAGACGCTTACATGCACTCGACCACCGTTGTTTTAGAAGCATAGCTCATCCCTGACAGTCGTAGTTATATTTTTCTAACGAACAACAAATGCACCTAGGTTAGTTAAACTAATAAGACTTCATCAGCTGCGCTGGGTCAGTCATGTTTTACGTATACCTTTGGTTAGATTGCCTACTAGAGAAACTTTCTCTCAGCCAGCGCCAGATTAGCGTAATAATCGAGGTGTCAGATTTTGGCATGGCAGAATCAGCTGATGTCAATTTTAATCAACTTTGGTATTATTGGACACATTCGTCTATCAGGATAGGTCCACTTGCGCATAATTTTACTTTTTTAGAAACCCTGCACGATATGGCATCGAACGTAGTTCAATTGCGACCTTGATGCATATTTTAGTAGAACATATAAGCTTTTTTCTTAGTATAATAGAGTTAATCGTGAGGTTTTATCATGTTTAATGAAGCGATACAGTGAAACCCGCAACGAAGCTGTATTTTCGATGTCGCCTTACTTTAAAGCTGACTTTACCATACTAGTGTAAGGGTCTAGGTTTACTAATTTTTGTGTGCTACTTGGCTAAATATCTTTATGTGGATTTGATCATACCTGTAATAAATTACTCCGTTAACATTTTTTATAAAAAAACTTTTTCTTGATTCTTTTTTAAGGTTATTCCTATTTATTTTTATTTTCACTCTTCTGCTCAGAGTTATGTGGCAGTGAAGCCTTATTTGTTTAAAACATCATATTTTTGGCTGTGATGATAATGATGATGATGATAATGGAGATGATAATTATACAAATTTGTGGCTTTTGTATGCATATATATAAATATGTTATATATATATATATATATATATATATATATATATATATTTGCAAGTATTTATGTATGCATGTGTGTACATATGCATTTATGTGTGTTTATGGGTTTATGAATGTTTTATCTGTGTATATTTATGTTTGCATTTGTGTGTGTATGTCTGAGTGTTTTTGAATTTCTGATGGACCTTTTTACCACCACCATTTTACATTTGGTTTCTTCTGAGAACTGCGTAGCTTATAAGAAAGCGTATCAGCGAGGCTATATAGGACCTTATTTCTAGGCTTTAAATAGCTGTGTTTTGATGATCTATTAATTTTTCAAAATGTTTGTGACTTGAATTCGAGGATCTCCGCAATGAATGCCATATGGTATCGTTAGATTTATTCAAATATAAGTATCTGCTGCTGTATCCACATTTACGCGTTCTATTTTAAAATGGTTTGTCACCCACTGATAATTTGACATTAATTAGCTTAATCTTTTTTCACGTTTGTTTAGGTAAAAATATATTTCAACTAATTACGGGTCCCAACATGGGTGGCAAATCAACGTATATTCGCGGAGTAAGTTTGTGCTACAGTTTTTACTTTTTGGCGCTTTCTGTTATTTTTAATTAAAATTCTCAAACGTTTTGAAGTGAAAAATTTCGTTTGTATTTGAATAGTCTAGATTCTCTATTTTTCTTGATTAGAATCTGCTTATCTATAGATAGGAAAATTTCTCTCAGAGTGCTGCTTATGATTTATTGGCGAGAGCAAGATTCATTGATCTGTAGGGTTTATCACCTTATCGATTTTCTATTAAATATTGACTGAGTGTTGCTATAATTTTTATAATTTCTCTAAACTTATTCGCTAAACTTTGCACATGCAAAACCAAAAGAAACTTACATTATATTTACAAACTGTAAAAAATTTTTTAGCTTTTTTATATTGTAATTTTGTACATAATTATACCCTTCGTATTGGTTATTATTTTTTCTCGAGAAGTTTTATGTTCATTGATCGTTGCCTTAAAGGTCATGTGTGTAGTACATCTGCATGTGCATTTTGGTGTTACGCTAATGTAACGTGGCACTTCTGAATCGAGGAGGACGCCTACAGGCATTTGACCAGCTTTCTTTGAGAAGAAAAGCTCAAATAGGTTATCAACAGCGAATAGGCAACCCTGACGTCCGTAGACGCACATCTGGAGCGAAAGGCAATTGATTGTTGCTGGAAAAAGCAAAAAAAGGCTTCATCAATTTCACTGGATCTGTCAAGTTTTATTTCTCCTTAAATTCGGTTGCCCAGTAGAGCATTATTCCCTCAGCCAGCGCCAGATTGGCGTAAGAGAAAAGATGGTCAGTTTCTGACTTGGTGGTATCACCTAAAGTCAATTATAATCCACTTAAGTTTTATTAGACTCGTTCGTCTACCAGAATGAGGCCCACGTGCGAATTATTATTCTTGGTTGGGAACCGCGTATTACGAGTCATCGAGCCGTGCTGATTTGCGCTATTGGCGCTGAATTTTTAGCAGAATATTAACTTTCTAAGTTTAGTATGGAAGAGATGACTATGAAGTTCGCTGTGCTTTACTAAACGACAATCTGGAATCAGCAAAAGTGCCATATTTCTAATGTCGCTTTGTTTTAATGCTGACTGTCGTAATTGTGTATAGATGTCTGGGTTTCCTAATTTTTTGTTACCTGGGTGATTATCTCTATTAGAACTAGATCGTACCTGTAATAAATCACCCCCCCCATTAACTAATTTTTGGCTGTTTACATTATTATTTGAGATTTCTGTTTTTTTCGAATTATTTTTCATCTCTATTTCAATTTTTTCCATGGTTATGTGGTAGTGGCGCATCACTGATAGCAATGATTTTTTGTGCACGTTTGTATGTATATATGGATGGATCGATGTATATTGGTTAATTAAAGTCAAAACAATGACGTATGTGCATTAAAGTTATTCCGGAATTAACTTAGGTAATTAAAAGCGTGTATAGTGTTATTTTTTTATTGCAAAAAAGTTAATACACATATAGCACTCGGTCTCCATGCCCTTGGCGATTGGGAAAATTTTGCTCTAAAGTTAGTCTACTTACTTACTTCATTACGTCTGAATTCCAAAAAAGGGATAAACGTACTACATTTTCGTAACAATAAAGGTTATTTTAAATTATATGTGAGTGATATCCCTACTACCACTCCTTCTGTGTTAACTTATCTATTCAAAATCATTCATATAGTACTATTTGTATTGAATCGCGCTTTCTAACAAAATGCCTTTAGCTGGTATCCTTTACAGTTTCTGTAGACTAATAATGTGTATTTTTATTGTCGCATTGTGAATTAACGACATCGGCGCTATCTGTTTGTTAAGTTAAGTCGCGTACGTCTAGAAGTTAACCATAATTCATCTTAAATTCAATTGTCGCTTTAGGTCGTAGTATCGGATCTTAATAATGGGTAGGCGTCGAGCTCAAAACGAATGTGTCAATTTGATTATACCTCTTATTAACGTTGACCGTTATTTATTCCAAGTTCTATATATGAAAAATCCGGACACCTAGCTAAACTTTGATTACGAGAGCGATGAAGCCATTCATTTAAGTGTGCGAGTTACATTTATTTGCATATAATCATGTGTGTATTAATGTTTAATCCACGTAAGCCAGTTTGTGGATTTTTTATAATGATGAAAACATAAGTTTTACGTGTACTTAACGTTCGATTTCCCAACAGAACGATATTCCCTATGGCAGTAACAGATTGGTGTAAGATATAAGGGTGAAAATGTTAACCTGAACTGCCAAATTGAAGTCAGACAAAATCAAATTGTGTAGTATAGAACCAAGTAGTCTTCCAGGATAGAGTTCTCGTGATCTTCATTATCCTTGTCATGAAACAATGTGTGGTATCCCATCGAATCTTGCGCACAGAGAAAATGTTTTTGCATATTTCTATAAATGTAGTTTTGATCGTATTTTCCTCATGTTTGAAGAGTTTGTCTTGTATTGAAACTTATCTGTCCTAAGGTATGTGTTGTTTAGAGATCTAGTTTGTGTTTTTTCTAGGTAGGTCTCTCCATATAGACTACTACCTATATAGTTATTCTTTTCATTTAATGGCTCCAGTTATTAATTTGTTATGCATATGCTTTTACAACAATTCCTATTAATTTAATCTAATCAAGGTTGAGATCTTGAGACTCGTTATAAGTATTGTGTAGTGTAGACAAGGAACTTCATCCAATAGACCGGTTTCGTCCTTATTGAGGAACTCATCACTAACTTTCCAGAATTTGCCGTGGACAGGGCTCGAATCCGGTACTCTATCTACTGAGTCACCCAGCTGCATCATAAAGCACCAGATTCCAAAGCAGACGTGCCTATGATCTAGTCCTTTGCGCGGTAATTTTTGGACAGTTCGTGATGAGTTTCTAGTAAAAACGAAACCGGTCTACTGGATGGATTCTATTCTACGCTATACTATACTTAGTTTATAATGCCAAATTTATTTTTATACTTGGTCAGGTGTTTGTATCAAGATCGCAACCTTGATTAAATAAACTGTTATCACCGCCCGCGCAACCGATTTTGTTTAATAATTCTTATTATTACATTTCATATAGCTTTGCCTACTGAAAAATATGTTTTAAATGCTGATGTATTGTTTTTTTAAGTTCGATGGTAATGATGATGATGGTGGTGGTGATGATGATGCACGAAACAGGTCGGTATGTGTAGCTGATGGTAGTTTATCTATGTGTAATTCATCAAATAGGATATTTGCTTATTTCAATCCAAAAAAAACCTTGATTGGAATGAGCGATTTTGTCACTTTTTTGCTAATTTATTCTCAATTACAATTTATATTTTTTGTGGAGTTTTAATTTAATTTATTAATAATATACTGATTTTTAACCGTTTCCCATCACTTAAAGTGATATAATCATCATCATGCACAGCAGTTCAACAACCGTTAGTAACTAATGTTTCCTTCCCATATAACCATACGTAGGATAACATAAAAAAGAAAAATTTTGAATAACAAAATAATAATTTAGGCACACAAATAATTAAAGGTATTTATGAGGGGGTGGGCGTTGTTAATATGAGCGTATTTGCCTTGGTAACATTCAGTAGTGAGGCAACCTAAACCTCTACACATCAACACGATGGCCAAGTCAGATTTAAGACAAGGCAAAATTGGTGATATAAAACCATATGACCATAAGTCATTTAATATTAACTTACTATTCATTTGATAAAATTTAAATAAATGTATTTCTAAATATGAACCTCGCATGAAAAGCTAATTTAATCATATGAATCTTCAACGTTGCATTAACATCTCACTCAGTGTGGTTTGCAATGCTACACACACAAATGTTAAAGGCACAGCCGTGCTTAGCTTAGTTTAGCTGAAAAACTATGTTCAAGATCATGGAAAGTGGAGGAGGACAATTGACAGCACTATCTCCTCAGTCACGATGCAGATATCTTGTCTTCATGAGCGCTTTGCGCACTTCAAGCTGGTTTAGCTAGCTTACAGGCTTTCGGCCATCGTTGTTTGAGAAGCATATCACAAATTATTATAATCAAGGTTGCGGTCTTGATATAAGTACCTGACCCACTAATTACTTACCTTTGTGAGTATAAAATAAGAATTGTATAGTTTAGGTAAGGCAATTCTTAGTTTATACTGACAAAAGTAAGTAATTAGTGTGTCAGGTACTTATATCAAGACCGCAACCGTTATTATAATGTGCTATGTTTCTCAAACAACGATGGCGGAAAGCCTGTAAGCTAGCTAAACCAGCTTGAAGTGCACAATGCGCTTATGAAGACAAGATATCTGCATCGTGACTGAGGAGATAGTGCTGTCAATTGTCATCCTCCACTTTCCATGATCTTGCACATAGTTTTTCGGCTGAACTAAGCTAAACACAGCTGTGCCTTTAACATTTGTGAGTGTAGCAATTCAGCATTGCTTAAAATAACTGTAATTATCGCCCGCGCAACCAATGGTCGTTTAATTATATAAGCATAGCACATGTAGGTTACCAACAATGAATAACCAACGCTGACATTCGTAGACGTATTTTTGTACCGGTCAACCATTGCTCCTCGTAAGAAAACCAAATAAGGCTCTATTAATTACATTGGCTCGGTCACGTTTCGCGTATTTTATCGACTCGATTTTACTGTGGGGCACTGTTCTCTTGCCGAGCAACAGATTGATGTGAGATCAAGATGGGCAGTTTTTGACATTGCAGAAACGATTAATGTCAACTACATCCAAATTGGGTAGTATAGGACTCATTCGTCTGCCATGATGTGGTCCACGCACGCATCACATTTGGAAACCGTGCACGGTATGGCACCGAGTCGAGCGCGATGGCGATTTTGGTGCATATTTCGAGTAGACTCACCTTCTTAGTTTGGCAGAGTTAGCTCAGAGGTTTGGTTGTGTTTATGAAATAATTAAGCGAAAACCACAAGTTTGCTTTATTGCCGATGTTGCCATGCCATCAGCTGACTTGGCCTTAATGATGTTGTGTAAAAGTCTACTCATAATAACTAGATACTCTGTCATAAATCTCTAATAATTTGTGTGCCTATATTATGATTTTTGTCTTTATCAAAAAAATATTATTTGCTGTTCCTCTTCTTATGGCAGCGAAACATGCGTTACTAATGTTTTTTGTATTGCTGTGCATGATGATGATGATGATGATGATGATGACAGGCTTGGTTAATACATTTGGTTTAAGGCACTTTTGAATGCCTCTGGAAGGTATTGACAACAACTTTTGTCATTTGATCCTGTAAAGTGAAAATATATTTCGCAAAAATATCAGTTTCTCGACCGCGAACATCTTTATCATATTTATTTTCTTTAAATGATGAAAATTTAAGAAGTTACACTTAATTGTCATTGTTTCAATTTTACAGGTTGGTGTTATTGTTGCAATGGCACAAATGGGCAGCTTTGTACCAGCTGAGTCAGCTGAACTGGTGCCTGTTGACGCCATTATGGCACGCGTAGGAGCGGCAGACTGCCAGCTACGTGGGGTTTCTACTTTTCTTGCCGAAATGCTTGAAACTGCGGCTGTCTTAAAGGTGAATTTTACAGTGTCTAATTCACTTACCTGTATGAGCTTATTGCGCAAATTTGATCTGGCTTATTGGTTTTATAATGCTTAATTACCTTTACGTACATTGTTAGTTGATGTTTTTCTAATTTTTATTTTGTTTCAAGATTTTTCTATTTTACAGTGAGTAAAGTACTAGGAAATCTGGCATTATCTGTACTTTAATCACACTTAAAAAAGTAAATAATGGACTGTTTTTCGCTAAATTGTTTGCAAGCGCATATTATATTGGATTGTATATGTGATTTGATTTTGCATCGACCGAAAATCAATCACTCATATAAGATAGACTTCAACGTCTATAAACCAATGATTCACTGTTGCGGAATTTTAAAATTAACCGAAAATAGAATACTTTTAAACGAAGAAAGATTGACAAGTTCAATTTTAGATCTAGCGTAGATAGAATGATCTCCTTTAAAAATACACAAAACGAGGCCATTTCGAACCCCACACAACACGTTAATTATAACAAGTGACCGTACAGCGTCTCTGAGGCCTTCAGTGTATCAATTCCTATCGAACCAACTTCAATGGATTTCTTCAGTTTGATGTTTCATTACGGGAATCCTGTGTTTGTCGATAGAGAGTGGTAAATTAATGTTGGTATTGCAATATATAGATTTTGAGATGGACATCCTTCGCCATTTTGTTGCTATAACGACATTTTAAGTGGGATTACATGTCGATTTCTTTTCTAGATACCTGCCTAAACTGTGTACAATTTTTTCTAATCTTTAAAATAATAAATAATTTTACTATATTAAGGCCGAAATAGGCGCTTATTAATTGAAAACTCAAATAGTGCCCCTTTTTAAAGCATGATAGCTGTTCCAATCCCATTACTCTTACAACGGTTTATTCTCAGTTTTCTTACTTGACTTGTTTTTTTCAATTATTATCCTAATTGATGTTGCTATTCGCCATGCCAAATCCGTTGTCGCCCGTTTAGTATTAAAGCACATAAGAACTACGTATCTCTATGACAGTACCTCTAAATGAATTTTTCATATTCTTTTACATCATATCGGATCTATATGCCGGTATTGATTAATTGCATAAAATTCGTGGTTTGCATAATTGACTATTTATGCCACATCTAATACATAAATAACTAACCGATTCGTTTAATGAAATTTTCGAGCGTGAGATAAACACCATTCCAATTCCATCTAACCGGTTATACAACAGAGACATTGTCATTAGTCACATATACTGACGCGTCTTGGCTTTATGAAATCATTATCGAAACACGACGGCAAACTGATCAACGAGGAAAAAACCGTAATCAGTCCGTATTGTAGGGAAAATCAGTTGTTCGTCGTGCATCCTAGTAATCTCATATATATTGATATGCAGTGCGACTAGTTAGACACAATTGGATTAGTGCTTATCGAAAAATTTTAAGCTTGATTTAAAGATTTTTTATTCCAACGCGTGCGATCATTGATGGTTTAACTGGTCGAATTTTAATGATTTATGAAAGTAAAGCTTTGAATTTTTGTAAGTACTATAAATATTTCTTAATTAACTGCAAGTTCATTCAATAAGTTTAGTAAATTTTAATGTCGTTACCAAATATTTACCCTGTATTCGATTCTCTACATCTCAAATCTCGTTTCGTATTAATAAAATCATGGATATCAACTATCTAATTAACAACGAACCAAACCCAATCGTACCGACAGAGTTAAAATGAATCTTGCTGGTAGTAAAGATATACAATTATCTCTGTCTGGAAATTAAATGATGGTACAAACGAGTTTACCAATGAATCATCATTTTTTTCTTAGTCAAAATTATCTCTAGTAGAATTTACGAGGAAGCTGGTGGGCGGCACTACCTCTTTGTTATTGCTATTTCTCGCTGCCTTGTACGCAGTAGACCATGCCTATTTTTGGTCCTCTGGTGGCCTAATCAAGTAGGCTGTACTTCTTTGGCACATGGCGTTGGACTTGACCGGTAGTTTCTGATCTACGTTAGTGTGTAAGACTGACTTCACGGTTACTTTGGCTTACCTGAGGTTTAAGGCCACAATATAACTCTGTTAGAAAGTATGATAACTTATAAACGTAAAAGAAATAAAATAAATATTTATCTTTTGCATAGTTTTCTCTTTAAATTTACGTATTTTCTCATATAATCATTTTAAGCTTATAAATTTAGCTATTTGCCAATTTACTACTAACATAATACTGGCGAGTTGTCATATTACTCTTTTTGCGAATTTATGTGGAATTGTCTTTCCATTTGAAATGCGAGCTTAATAACCGTTTCTTATTACGCCAAACCTCAAAATTCGAAGTGTATTTTATTTTTCGCGTCGTTCAAAAAGTTTTATGCTATAATGAATGTAAAATGCTTTCTATGTCATACTTTCAGTCGGCGACACGGCGCTCTCTTGTCATTGTAGATGAATTGGGTCGTGGTACGTCCACATTTGATGGCTTCGGTTTAGCCTGGGCAATCTCCGAATACTTAGCCTGTACTATTGGCTGTTTTAGTCTGTTTGCTACGCACTTTCATGCGTTGACCAGTCTGGCAACCTGCTTAACTGGGCCATGGATGGGACGAGTGGCCAATTATCGAGTTACTGCTCACATTGAAACTTCGCCAGATGATGTTTGCATGGATAATTCGTTAGATTCTACGATGGTTAGTAGTAGCCGTACTGAACCTAAAGTTGTTATGCTGTACAAAGTTGAACCGGGTAAGTCAATTTAGAGACCTTAAAAATTCAAACCTGGTTTCTTATTAACTGCGACAAAGAAGCATTATTTAAACGTAATATAAAATTTGTCACTGTTGCATAACCAATCTCAAGTGAGAGTGGATTTGATTGGTAGCATGTTCAGTGTTCATAAATTAATTTATGATCGCTTTTAATTGTTTGGAGTTTTAATTTGTAACCGTTTTACTCGTTGAATATTTCCCCCCCTTAATTTAACTATTTATCTAATGATGATACTGATGTCTAGTTGAAAAACTGCGATTTTTTAAATCAGGTTTGCAATCTTGAGATAAACACCAATCAAATTTTGTTTAACAGTTTACATAGCATAGCGAAAAAAAACTGACAGTTGCACGTATTGATTCATTTAGGCATTCTATTTTCGTCGTCAGTGCAGGACGAAAAACATAACTATCGATTATTAAGCCACTGCATATATAAGGTATGAAAAATCAGGACGGTGGTTCTCGTCTTTCGTAATCTTGCATACATTTTACTTGACTCGTAATTTTGACTACAAATTTGCTATACAATTACGAAAATAATGTGTGTTCATCATAAGAGTTGTTATATATAGTCTGTTTTGGAGAATATATATATTTTTATATATATATATATATATATATATATATATATATATATATATATATATATATATATGCAATTTTGTTTAGGTGTTGCGTACCTAGTAACAAATTAGTTCAGATAAGACCAAAATGATACACCAAACGCAGCATGAACGTAAGGTATAATCTCATGTGCGAATTTGTTTATTGCTTCCTGGCGACTCAACTGTAGGAGCTGTTACTGTACACTCTGTTCATTATATGCTTTGTCAAGGAATGTCGAACAATGAGGTGGTACAATCTCATATGAATGTGTATATAAGGGGTAGTGGAGTTAACTTCATATAAAGTCTTCGACATTGCAACTTCAAAGCCAACTCACTATATATAATATATAATGAGCCTGTAAGGTGTAACAATACTATGGTCCCCTAGTCGGTACATAGTACCAACGCTATGGTTGTCGAGTCCGTACATGTTACCAACATAATGGATTTCAAGTTATGATACATTTCACAAAAATTTAGATTTCCACCTACTTTCGAACACTTGTTGCACCAACAAGTCCATTCACTCTGGCCTTGATCGATATCAGTGCCTTCCATCAGTAATTTTTAAATTATGGCATTAGTCTATATATATATATATATATATATATATATATATATATATATATATATATAGGATGCTAAAAAACACTTATAAATATTTGGATTTTGAGTATACTCAACTGCAAATAACATTCATTTATATACACATTTTTTTATTTTATTACTTGTATGAGAACTATTCTGATTTTCAGTTCTGTTTATATTTATTGTTGGTGGTTTATTGCAGTTTGATTTTTGAATGTATGCCTTTCTGTTTATGCGCATCAGACATTCTTATTGTTTTATAGAGTATTGTGTGAGATATGGTTATTGTTTTGTGGATAGATTGAATTTTGAACGTGTTCGCTTCGTTGGCTATTGAATTTCAGAATGTTTTCTCCCTAAATATTGCCCTTCGTATCGCTTTACTCTTCAGGTTTATTTAGTCGTCTTGATAACATCACAGGATGTGCAAATTGCGGCGTTGATCGTTCAGTGTTGTGGAATTTTTTTCATTGTTGATGATGATAGTGAAGCCGTTTGCGCAGCTGATTTTACTGTAGTCTTTTCCAATTCGATCAAATATTTTTTGACGCTGGTTTAATTGATATTCGAGATCGCTTGCATGCAAGTAAATTACTATAATCAAAGTTTCGATCTTGATATGGACACCTGACACATCAAGTACATAAATTTCTTAGTATAAACTAATAATTTTATAGTGTAGAAAAGGAAATTCATCCAGTAGACTGGTTTCGTCCATGTTGGGAAATCATCACATATTGACCAGAATTTACCGCAGACAGTGCTCGAATCTGGGCACGTCTGCTTCAGAATCTGGTGCTCTAACCACTGAGCCACCTGCCACACACTACACAAATTTCAGTTATATACTAACTAATGTAACTCGGTTAGTCTTTTTTCTTTTTAGGTGGAGCTCATATGGCATCCATTTAGACCCAAATTTCCAACTAATCATCCCCAATCTGTCATTATTGAACAGACACCACATTACCCTAGGAAGTGTTATTAAAATGAATATTTTTATAATTAAACCTACATTGGTTGCGCGGACAATGATAACTATTACTATAATCAAGGTTGCGATCTTGATATGAACACTTGACCATTTCTCCATGCAGTGTCTTGCCTGTTCAAAAATGACAGATTGGGGATGGTTAGTTGGAACTTTGGGTATAAATGGATGCCATATGAGCTCCACCTAAAACGAAAAAAGATTAACCGAGTTTCAGTAGTTAGTATATAACTGAAAATTGTGTGTAGTGTGCGGCAGGGTGGCTCAGTGGTTAGAGCACCAGATTCCGAATTTGACGTGCCCAGGTTCAAGCCCTGTCCGCGGCAACTTCTGGCCTGTACGTGATAAGTTCTCAATAAGGACAAAAACGGTCTACTGGATGAATTTCCCTTTGTACACTATACACTTATTAGTTAATACTGACAAATGTATGTACTTAATGGGTCGTGTTCATGTCAAGATGACAAACTTGATTATATTAACTGTTACCACCGCCCGCGCAACCAAAGTACGTTTAATTATATGAATGCTAGTAAGTTGTTGTTGGCTTGTATGATTTGTGATCATGCGAGTAGGATATCAGATTGGTTGAACTTTTGAATGGTTAGGCCGAATGCGTTTTATATTTACAATGATTTTTCGGGCTTTGCTTTGTGCAGAATTGAAAAATTCGTTAAATTAGCTGAGTGTCACGTTTTGACGCGTGGAAATGGCTGATTTTTCTGACAATACTAGGCCTTTTAATCAATGTCTGCGGTATTTGTTGTTGGATTTTGTTGTCAAATTACTTTTTATTTGTCCAGTAAATGTGCAATCGCACGGGCCTGAAAATTCGCAGACTTTGGAGGATTTGGAGAGAATTATCAATTCGTTTTTGGCTTCTAATCTCGGGAATAATTCCCCTCTGTGATTTGATTTGATTTATATTTTTCTAATTCGGTGAATAGTAAAGTTATCTAAATAGAATATCTACTATTTCAGTGCATTGCTTTTATAACTTATACGCACCTAAAAATTTAAATGTTTGAGTCATTTTAAATTTAATTTTACGTATAAGTTTAGGTGAAAATTATGGAGAAAAAATATTTCAAGTGGAGGCTGTGAATTAATCTACTTCGTATACTGTTTTAAACTTTGAATAAATTATTCCTCGGAATTTCCCGTGGGGCAGCTGAAGTTCAACTATAATTAAAATAGCAAAAATCATTATTTGAGAGTATTTTTAGAAATACAATAAGAGTATTTCGACTTCCGTGTCTAACAGTTAATTTGTGCGCAAATTCTATGATCATATCTTTAAATGCTATTTTGTTTATACAATTTCATAATTCCAGTGCTCGTACTTCTCATTATTTAATACCATATTAAGCTTATAATCATCATTTCCAGCCACACAAAAGTCAAGTAACTAATGTTTCACTGCCATATAACCATAAGGAGTGAAAAAAAGTATATAAGTGAATTTAGATAAATTATTATTGAGATTTACGAGAGAGGGAGAGGGTAGAGAGAGAAGGAAAACCTTGCTACTATGAGTAAATTTATCAGGATAACTCACAGAAATGAGGCAAACTAAACCTCTCCACAACACCATTATGACCAAGTTAGCATTCGGGCAAGGCGACATCAGCAACACAGCTTCCTTGCGGATTTCACCGTATCACGTCATAAACAAACCGAACATCGCAGCTAACTTTGCCATACTAAGAAAAGAAAGTTACGAAGATGATTCTACTATACATCTGCAACACGATCGCCACTGAGCTCGATTCGCTGCCATATCGCTAAGGGTTTCTAACCAAGAACTGTGATGTGCATGAGGACCCCATCCCGGCAGACGAGTGGATCCTATACTACCCAATTTGGATGTAAGTGACTTTAATTGTTTCTGCCATGTCAAAATCTGCCCACCTTGATTCTTACGCCAATTTGGTGCTGGATGAGAGAACAGAGCTCTATTGGGCAATCGGAATGAGGGCATACGCAAAACGTGACCGAGCCAACGAAGTTGATGGAGCCTTATTTGCTTTTCTAAAGACGAGCACTTATTGTCAGATCCAAAAATACGTCTACGGATGTCAACGTTAGTTATTCGTTGTTGGTAACCAACATGTGCTATACTTCTCAAACAACGATGATCGAATGCCTGTAAGCGTCTCAGATCATCAACTCTAAGAGGCCAAGTTTCACTAGCGTATAGTAAGACTGCGCGTACAGATGCATTGTAAACACGATCTTTAAGGCAAAGTGAAATATTCGCGTTTCTCCATAAATGACGAAGGTTCGAGAAAGCTACTCTAGCTTTCGCGATCCGTATTCTCACCTCGTCGGACATATTGCCTACGTTATTGATAGAGCTCCCAAGATATGTAAACCTGTCGACTATGTCAAGATCTTCATTGTACAGTCGCAACGTTGGAGTGAGTGGTGGGTGATCCTGTAACAGTATCTTACATTTATAGGGTGCGAATTTCATACCGAAAGACGGAACAACGTTTGCTAATCTATTTAAGGTGGTCTGGGCAGCATGCTGATTGTCGAATAATAGTACGATATCGTCCGCATAGTCAAGATCGACTAGTTTATCTCCCGGGAGAACTTCAGCTCCAGCGTCCTGAATGTGTGAGAGAGTGTTGTTCATAATAGCATCGATTACAAAATTAAACAAAAATGGGGAAAGTGGACAACCTTGACGAACACCACTGCTGGTTGTAAAGTTATGCGTTAATTTGTTGTAAACCTTAACGCGACCAGA